>VONZ01000632.1:0-172500 GCA_012976165.1 Labeo catla | reverse complement strand
AGGTAACATGGCAACAGTTCATAATAAACACAATCTGCATGTTGTAATTTACCATCAGTTTAATGTACATATGTATATGTCTTTCTCTCACAGGCATTTAAACATCTGTATTTTGTGTTTTCACTTCACTTCTACAGTGCAACAAAACTAAGAAGTAAACAAAGTTTTATTGACCTCCTAGAGCCAAAAAACGGTCTGAAACGTAGAATTTGATGTGCCTCTGAGGGCCAGCCTTAAGATTGGAAGATAAATGAATATCAGAGAGCAGAGAGGATCTGATTCATAACTCTGCTGGAGGAGAGACAGAAATATTACATTTCCTCTCCCTTTGTTCCAACTGAGTGAATGGACACTTCACAGTGATGATTATATGGCAATTAAAGCAGAGTGTTGAATCTGTGATGGTACATGCAAATTATATGCAAATGTGTCCACACAACGATACAGGATTGTACACAATTGTGGAAATTAAGCGGTTTGTTCCATTATATTTCAAAGTATTGTCACAAATCCATTTATTTATCAAATTGCTACTGTACAATTCTTCTCCATTCCAAACCACGCAACATTCTTCAAAATTTTGACACCCAAACATTTTTTTCCACTAACAAATTGTGGAAAAAGCAGCAGAACTTTTTTTTTTTGCAAGATCCTGGGCATCTTTTCCCCAGAATCGAGGAAAGTGCCAGACTTGCGCACACAAACAAACAAGTCCATTTTCTTTTTGACTGGTGTAGATTTCTTAGTGACTTTCATGTCACACCAATATTCTTTCTTCTCAGTGTGAGAGCATTGTTACAGGCAGAAAAGAGAGCGAAAGAGAGCGAGAGAGAGAGAGAATGACTGGAAAAGAACCACAGCAGATGAAAGGAAAAAGGAAGGAGGGAGGGAAGACATAAAAGAGTGCAAACGTGATGCGCACATCAAAGCTTCACCATAACGACCATGGCATTTATGATGACATGTACGATAAGTGTGTGCGTGCATGTTTGTGACATTCTAACGTACAATCTACGGGGGATTTCTGTCCATTACAATCAAACATCTTTTCCACAAAATTGCTCCGTTCTTCATTCAAAACACTGTTATGACCTTGACTGCTGATCTGAGAACTGCTTTACTGCTCTCAAAAGCACTGAAGCCCATGCTAGAAAATCCAGATAAAACAAGCTTCCGGTCACAGCAGATTTAACATAGCTTTCAGCTGGTCTGAGCTGGTTTAGGTAATTGATCAGCTGCAATACCAGCATTCTTCAGGCTCAACCTTTTCAACTCTTAAAGTGCCCCTATTATGCCATTTAGACTACCTGATCTCATGACGAAAACGTACATGTGGGAGCTTTTTTTTTTTCATACTATCAGGTAGGTTTAGGTGTAGTGCAGATGGTAGTGCTTTATTTTAAAACGTCACAGAGCATTAGAGTTATAGCACCACTAAATGGATTTTTCAAGTCAGAACTGCAGTGACACCCGCATTTCTAATTTCGGGGAGTTCAATGTGGGATTTACAAAATGCTTGCTCTTGAAAAATGGCCCAGTACCTAGTTTATTTGGACCAGCTGGCTCCACTGAATCACAACCTCCAAGTATGATAAATAATAGATGTTTATATTTTCTATCAAGCATTCAACATACAGATATATGCTACCTCATCTCATGGCAAAAACGTACCTGTAGGTACTTTTTTGCAAGAGGTGAAATATGTACCAAATAAATACATATCATTGCAGTTTCTAACAAAAATGAACACTAGAGGCGGTAAAACAGCAAGCACTTATAATCATTTTTGTACATAATTATGATTACAGCTCCATATGTTTTGCTTTCCAGATGTAACAAGTTTGCTTGGTAGCTCAGTCGGCATGGAATTGGATTTAGGATGCAGAATCCTTGGGTACAAACCCTGTAAAAACATGACTTATGATGAAAGCGGTAAATTATAATGTTAATGTATTTGGTCTTGGCAGAATAGATCTGCTACGCTGCTGCTGCAGGTTATTGCTGTAGTTGTAGATTATTGCTACTGCTGCAAGCAAGCACAGGAACTTGCTACTGCCAAAGAATGTGTCAATACGGTGCTGTAAGTATTTAAGACATACTGCTGCTGCACAAATAGCATATAAAATAACCCGCAGAAGATCTATACAGGTGGAGCTGGGGAAGGTGGAGGGTTTCAGAACTCTTGAGCAAACTCATTGGCTGTGTACGCGACGTAAACCAATCAGCTTGTGCCAAGTCGTATAAGGCTGTGAATGTCATCAGTTACGTTAACAACCCATCAGCCTGCGCCATCTAGAGTTTCATAAAAGAATTAGGCATTGTAGGAGACTCTCAAAATAATATTAGGAATTTAATAAAAATAAAATAACAGGGGAACTTTACATTAATGTAATAAAAATGATTATATAATAAATATTCTTTAATCTATGAGAAATATAAATTTAATTATCAGTGATTATTAAATAACATTTGGTCGCAATTCAGCAGGTTTTATTTGAGCGAAATGCAAATCTGTTACTTAGAACCCTTGTACCTATTCTAGATTAGTTTTTAATTTAGTTTCAGACAGATTTAATATTACAAATAAAAATAAATTAATTATTTATTAAATAATAATATACATTCTTTTTATATTTTATAAATGTGACATTAAAGTTGGTGTTTATTTCATGTTTATTACTAGAAAAACAAAACCACCCAAATTTGAATTTTAGCTGATGACTAAGATGGTCTACCAGCTTGTTGACTTGGTAGACTATCTCAAGATGTGGTCATATTTCACAAGTCTGGCGAATTGTCATGGTGAAATCTAGTCATTGCTATCAGGAATTTTGCATGAGAACAAAAGACTCGTGCAAACTTCGCAGTGGATTCAGTTTAGTCACTCAAATTTGCAGCACTGACCAACAGAAAACTGCTTGGTTTAAAAGTTACTTCTGTGTTACTTCTGCCAAATTTTACTAATGTGACCACGTAGAAGTCCACTATATGGAGAAAAATTCTGGAATGTTTTCCTCAAGAAACATAATTCCTTTACAACTGAAGAAAGAAAGACATGAACATCTTGGATGAAAAGGGGGTGCGTAAATTATCTGTAAATTTTTGTTCTGGAAATGAACTTCTCCTTTAACATATTTAACAATAACATTAACCAAACACAGCTTGACCACCTTTAAACTTCACCATGAACATCCTTCTCTCAGGAACCCTTTGAGTAGATCCAGGCTGTTCATCTCACCACCTGCCAAAATAAGCCCAACCGAACGGACAACAGCAATCTTTCACATTCTGACTTCCTGTCAATTAGACAGCGTTTCTACAGCAACGACAGCCTCTCTGCCCACCCACCAGAACGCTTTGCTTCTGGAGACAGACGGACAAGGCGCGTGTGTCATAGAGCAAAGCACAAATAAGGGTGCAAAAATAAATAACGGCAATTTATTAATGAACTCGCGTCTCGCACTGAACTCAACCCACTAAACGTTGTCCGTATACCGTGCGTCATGTCAGAGCGTCACATGTCATATCATTTTCATGTGTGGAGCCTTAGAGGAGGCGTTGAACTGATCTGAGTCACTTTGACACACTAATCAAGCCCAGGCTGGCTTTATTTCTAACCACCTCGGTTAACACTAATGAACATCATTTGATTTGGCTGTAGTCCGAATACCAGTACGAGTCTTTTGTTAAGGGCTTGTTTGACAAACAGTTAACTACTAAAGGACTAATTTTTAAAAGACACAGATGAATTACGGGATCAGTTCAATGGAGTGGGTTACAGCTCTTCTGTGGCTTAATTGGCTCTGGAATATGAGAGAGAGAGAAACTGGGGAATTTCACACAGACTGACACCGCATGTGTACGTATGTAAATGTGTGTGTGGAAGCGCTTGGAAAAGACAGTTGCTTAAGCAGAACACCAGAGGATTCTGGGGAAGTGAGTTGTGCCTTGGGTAACATCATTGCAGAGGGCTGCAGTGACGCACTCCAAGAGATCACACATGCTCGCACACACACCGTGAGCGCTTATTTGGAGAGGACGGGCTGGAATATGACAACAACGATTCAAGCGCTGACAATTTACGACAATCTCGCTCACCTCCCTCTGCATCACCTGCCATCCTTCTTGTTTTTCATTTAACTAGCCCTCCCTTGCCATTTTCTCTGTGAAACAGCATCCAAACAGTGCAAAAAGAGAAGCCAAATATCATCAGGACATCCAGATGGAAGCGTAAAATTGTTCCATTCTCCATCCAAAACAATTTAACAACCTTGAATGCAGGTGTGGTAGCTAGGGGTGTGCGATAATGACAAAAAAAAAAAAATCTCGATATTTTCTGGAATTGACCTTTCGCAAACAGCTTGATTGACAGGCGATCTGACCAATCATAACACCGAATCCGCCATTCTGTCCTACAAACAAATCAGACAGGAGAGTACATTACCTTCGGTGGACTTAACGGGGTCATCGGATGCCCATTTTCCACAAGTTGATATGATTTTTTAGGGTCTTAATGAAAAGTCTATAATATACTTTGGTTAAAAATTCTCAATGGTTGTGTAAAACAACACCCTTTTTACCTTGCCAAAATGAGCTCTGCAAAAATCATCTCATTCTGGTCAAGGCTGCTTTAAATGCAAATGAGCTCTGCTCGCCCCGCCCCTCTCTTCTCTCTGTGGACAGACGAGCCTGTTTACTTTAGCTGCATTTAGCCACTAAACTTGCTAACTAGCACATTATTAGGAGATCACAAAGATTCAATCGCTCAATCGGAGATATGTTTAACTTACATCCCTGCTCCGGCATCGAAACAAAGTGGGTGGACTGTTACAGCTGATCTGAGGTAAAACGCTCATGTCAATTAACTATCGTGGGAGTGGCCTCTGTCGGTGTGACGCCACAACGACAGGCATTTGAGAATGGCTCGATTTGAAAAAGGGGATATTACTTTTACAGATTAAATAAAAACCACTGCATGGATTTTTATCATTATAGGGTAGATTTGTACATGCACTGACAACACACATTAATGTTCAAACAACATGTAAAAGTGAACTTAGCGTCCGATGACCACTTTAAACTTGAAAATTTGTGTGTATTGACGTCTTTCTGTGGTTGAAAAAAAAAGATTTCATTCACGTTTCTTTTCGTGCTTTAATTAAAGAGGAAAAGACGATCGGTTCACGTGTTATTGCTATAATAAGGCAATACACTGATCTGTCACGACACATTAAAGAGCCACAAAACGGTATTTATTCTTTACATTTCTTAAAAAACAACAACATTTTAAAGCTGAAACCTAGTTTCATACCAGAAGTAACCTGCTCTGTCTTGTCAGCTGGTGTCAGTTTCCTCTTTGCTCCGCAATGTATTTTTCACTGCGTTAGAACGTGTAGTGTGAGAGCGGCATTGTTTGTCAGACATAACAACAGTAACTAAGGAGGGCGAGTTTTTGCAAAGTGTCTAACGATAACTAGACAATATTTTGCCCAACTAGTTATTGTGCTTTTACTTCAACAGATTTAGGATGCCGTGTACAGCTGACTCTCAAAGCTTTTAATATTCTTCATATTCTGTGCAGTGGTTTGTTTGCAGAAATGAACTTTTCCAATAAGTTTAAATGTTTTTTTCCTTTCATGGACATTTTTACCTTTATAAGATCAATTTTTATTCTAACCTAATTAAACATATAAATCATCTTTTGTCTCAAATTCCTAAATTTAATCAATACATTCAAATAATAAGACACTATAGGGCTGTTACCAATCAAATGTAAATCAAATCAGTATCAACAAAATTTGTGTTTGCAATGCAGAGGTGGCACAGTATCTATGACAGGAAATGAATGCAGCTAACCTGCAGTTACAAATATGTTTTGATGTTTTAAAAACATATGTGAAACATGATATTTGCAATGTTTTTAGAAAAAAAAAGGGAAATATACTTTAAATATAAACCTAAAATCGCCAGTAGGTGGCCAAAAATCACTCCATGAGTGAGTCATTCAATCAACTGATTCGTTCAAACAGCTGATTGATTCGGTAATATGTTTTTGCTGTCAAAATAGTAAGTTCTAAATCTAAAATGTAAGTCACTTAATATTAACTTCTTGTTTATTGAACTGTTCATCAAATCAACATCACGTGCAATTGTACTGAAATTTGGAGAAAAACGGCACACTTTGTATGATATTGATTAACTATATCAGATTATAAAAAGATAAAAAGACAAAAGTCATACGGGGGTATATTTGCCCACTTATCTTGAATTTGTGCCCAAACTCGGTCCTGGAGGGCTGATGTCCTGCAGAGTTTAGCTCCAACCCCAATTAGACACAGCTCAACCAGCTAATCAAGCTCGTACTAGAAGCTTCCAGGCAGGTGTGTTGAAACAAGTTGGAGCCAAGCTTTGCTGGACACCGGCCCTCCAGGACCAAGTTTGGGCACCCCTGCAGTTCCACATTGTGATTCGAATTAAATGACCTACTTTTGATTTATCAATCCAAAAATCTACAAATTCCATGGCATTCCACGCTACAGAGTAGAACGACTGAACTCTGTGATCCCTTCCACGTTTTCGCTGAAACCATATGGCCTTAGAAATGTAACCACACTGCAGAACATTTCAGTTTGCTCTGTGTGTTGTGTTTGAATGAGTTGCAGGGGTGACCTCAGGTCACAGGGTCTCTCTCTCTCTCTCTGTGTAGCATACGCGCACAGATGCATTCTCACATACCGAAATTTGACACCGATTGATTTAATGTGAATCGGTACTCAGTAGTACCGATGCAATGCGGTCGGTACCTTTAAAAGTACAGAGTTTGTTACCCAACCCTAATTAGAAGAACATCCTGGTCAACCTGATTATAGACCACGTTGACTAAAGGCTTGAATGCATTTCACAACTTTTAAAACACTAAGCTACATACACTTGCTGACTTTGTAGATGGTAAAAGAGAAAAACTGTTGCTAGGAGACAAATGACACAGATAAACAACATGTGTTCTAAAATCTGCTCAAACATGCTTGATATCCTCAGTCTGGATGGAATCATAGTCTGAAGCTAAAAATCAGAGTATGTGCCCCTCAAATACTACACAATTTACTAAAAATTCTGTCAGCTCCAACTGCCTCTGACTCTTAGCGACTAGCATCTACTTGTTCAAGCTGCAAATCAAAGCAAAACTCTGGGTAAAAGTCAGCCTGACGGGGACCCAACTATGTTCCAAAACACAATTTGACCTTCCAAACCATCTCCAGGTACAGCTGAGACTGGTGGAGACCTGATTGAGCTGGACAACCTAATGTTCAACAACAGCTCGACTAGCAGTAAGCCCTGACTCTGCCCTCATGGCCCTTTTGGACAGGACCAGAGCTGTTCGCCTCACTGCCTGCCAAAATAAGTCCAACAAAGAAATGGACAGCAGGAGTCCTTCACATTCAGAGTCAAGGCCATTAAACCCACTAGCACTAGCAGCACTAATAACCGAAAACGAAGATGGATATGCTAATTCTCCATCTTTTTTTTATTCCCTCACTCCTACTTAGTTTCTTTTCTTCTCTCCCAGTTCCCCCCTGCTGTGGCCTGCTCTTACTGCAGTTCACACTCATTACTGTGGGAGCTGTAAATCCGTTTGCCGTTTTCTCACTCAAGAAGGAAGGAGAGAGAGACAGAAAGGAAGGAATGATGGAAGGACTGATGACTGAGTCAACTCCAGTAAGCACAGATGGGAAAATGTGCTCCGATCTGTAAAGCAGCAACATTAATGTGACATTTTAAAGTCGAATCAGCGTTCTCAACAAATTTTCTTCCATAATCTGACATATTCCCGAATGAACTTGGATATTCATTGAGAAAAACATGCAGCTGATGCAGAATAAGTAACACCAGAAGTAAGACAATACATTCTTTGTTCTTTATTAATTGCATCAAAGGTTAAACCACGTTTCACTCACAGTGCAAATCTAAAGTCTAAACAAACTAAAGCTGGTCTGAGCCTCAGCTGACAGAACTGGATCTCAGACTAGAGGAACCATCGGGAAGGACACACGCAAACACAGATACACACACTTATCAGTGTCTCTGTCCTCTTAGTGGACTGGACAACCTGCCCTCAGCAAACACAGTAAGAGAGAACCAGATAGAGATGAAGCAAGGAGAGAGAGGCAGAAGATTTGTGTCATTGGATGCTTTTTGACTTAGAGCAGTTTGAGTGACTGAAGGTTGTGCCCATCATGACAATATTCAGATCACACAGACACAAGACCCCAAGCGCAATGTGTGTGTGTGTTTGTGTGTGGCGGGTGGCTGTCCTTGCCTGTCCTGGCCACACCCTGCAGGGAATGAGTTATAAAAGGAGCAGAACTGTCTACACACACACAACAAACATAGTCTCTCGCTCTCCGAGTGTTGCTCTTTTCGTGTTACACCATCCCCAGGGTGACAATGCCACAATGAACACCCTAACCTTAAATCTGTCCTCCACCTAAACCCATAATTTAATCTCCATACCCAATCCTAACCTCTGATCCTAAACATTTGCTCATTCCCAACCTTATCTTTCACCCTAACTCTGATTTTAATATTTCACTCAGTCTGTTCCAAACCCAGTTCCAAACATCTGCACCTTTCCTTTCATAACTAGTCATGATTACAGACAAGACTTTTGCTTATTTCCAAAATAAATCTCAGTATTGTTATTGGAAACTAAAACTAAAACTACACTTAAAAATGTTGCATTGTTTCAACCCAAACTTACGTAATAATACAGGTAAAATATGGACAAACCCAACTGTTGGGTTAAAAATGTCATTTAAAAATGTAATGCAATGGATGAGTTTTTTTTTCTTAACCCAAGTCTGGGTTGAAACAACCCAGCACTTTCAAGACTGTACACTCAAAAAAAATGCTGGGTTAAAAACAACCCAGCACTGGGTAAAATATGGACAAACCCAACTGTTGGGTTAAAAATGTAATTAAAAAAACTTAACCCAATGGATGTTTTTTTTTTGACCCAAGTGTGGGCTAAAACAACCCAGCACTTTTAAGAATGTACAATCTAAAAATGCTGGGTTAAAAACAACCCAGCACTGAGTAAAATATGGACAGTCCCAACTGTTGGGTTAAAAATGTCATTTAAAATTTTAACCCAATGGATGATTTTTTTAAAAATTTCTTTTTAACCCAAGTTTGGGTTTAAACAACCCAGCATTTTTTAAAGTGTACACTCTAAAAATGCTCGGTTAAAAACAACCCAGCACTGGGTGAAATATGGACAAACCCAGCAATTGAGTTGTTTTGACGCAACAGTTGGGTTAAATGTTTAACCCAACCCTCTGGATAGTTTTATGTAACTCAACTATTGCTTAAAATTACTATGGCTGGCTTAAAATGAACCCAAAATAGGTTGTAAATGTAAAAATGTAAAAACCTAACACAATTACTAAAGGCATCAGCAATAATCAAAAGATGAACATTTATTAGTAAGTAATTAAAACACAGTTTATTATTTAATTATTATTTCTTCAACTTATTAATAAATGTTAATTTCTTCAACTTATTAATAAATGCTCATTTTCAACCTATGTTGGGTTTATTTTAAGTAAGAAATACAACTATTTTTAAGCAATAGTTCAGTTAAATAGAATTACCCAGAAGGTTGAGTTAAACATTTAATCCAACCGCTGAGTTAAAACAACCA
Organism: Labeo catla; assembly: GCA_012976165.1. Lineage (NCBI taxonomy): Eukaryota > Metazoa > Chordata > Actinopteri > Cypriniformes > Cyprinidae > Labeo > Labeo catla. Next base: position 162,800 of record VONZ01000632.1, on the reverse strand, counting down.
AATCACTGGGGTTGTCCATATTTCATCCAGCAGTGGGTTGATCTTAACCCCACATTTTTAGAGTGTATTAAAAACAATTTTGGTTATTTGAAATAAAGGTAAAAATAAAATACACATATGAGATTAAAAAAAAAAAAACTTAAAAATAATTAAATTAAAAATTAATATATATATATATATATATATATATATATATATATATATTTTTTTTTTTTAGTGGTAAAACATTACAAGGTACCCAGAAAAGGTGGGCCTTTCAGAAAAGAAAAACTTAGAAAACTCAGAAAACCTTAAACCTCAAATATTTAAATACATCTCGAGAAGCACATGCTGCTGTCTCAGTCTTCATTTCTTCATGATCATGCAGAACATCAGTAACAGCATCTACATTTGCTCCAAGGTAAATTCATTTTAATAATTTTATGCTGATTCATGTACATACTGATTCGGGTTGTAGTGTTGACAGCAACTAAAGAGTTCACACTGCCATAGGGATGTTGTAGAAACATTAGAAGTAGTTGTGTTCACTCACACTGACATTATCACTTGTAATCGCTCTTTTTTTTTTTCCTTAATGACTGTGAAGCTTTTGTCACAGTCTGTTTGGTTTTTAATCCTGTTTCTGTGTAATTTAACAATGTCTTTACAGTAAAAAAGCAAAATGATGCTTCACAATGTCACAATTCATTCCAACCCATTTATGATGATAATCAAATTAATTTTTGCTACTTTCTGAGCTCATTTTACTAAATCACCTCATTTTCAGCACATTCTTATTGAGTTAGCAACATGGACAAAGAAAGGAGGAGCTTAACAAAAGGTCAACGACATAAAAATCACCTTAACTTAAAGTGATAGCATCTTCCCATCACATTATGCTTATTTCCCCCTTCTGCAGCACACCGGAAGAATCCAATTTAACACGAAAATGTTCATTATACCCATAAACATCACTGCAGTCATTGTCGGGCAACTCAAGATAATAGAGCTAGCTAAAGATAGCATTTTATTAGCAATTACAAGGATGCTAAAGGGACAGGCAGCTATAAAAGAAATGACACTTTTCTCCTGCTGTTGTTTTCCCTTCACCACAAACGTTCGACTCTAGACTTCACTCATGAACTCATATTCCACAAACCTGTTCAAATAATCAAATTTCAAAACAATCCTAAATATCCACATTCGACTCAAAGGTTTAATCAGAGGTATTACTGCTGATCTGGCAAAGCAGTGCAGGTTAGTTCAGCCAGAGGACGCTTAAAATTAATGAAAGCACTTTTTCAGTCTAATGGCATTATTGAACAGCAAAAGGACGTAGCAGCTCTTTCCTGTAATTATACAGCAGCAGTGACGGTTGTCTGGCCTCAGATCAGTGATGGAAGTAAGATTTAGTGCCGGGCCTTAATCAGTCTGATTAATGATGCATTTCAGACTTTATTGATACAGACGATATTTGTTTTTGCATAAAACATTTTAAAAACAGTCCTACTAGAGATCTAGAGAAAAGGATATGTACAGTATCTAGAGTCTGTGTGTATATGTAAGGTGGTTGTTTGTATTAGTCAGTATAATTTTTGCAGGTGATTGAGTTGAGTAAACGCTCAAAAAGTATTTTTGTAGCTTTATAAAATTAGGGTTGAGCTACTGATCTCACATGGACTATTTTATCGATGTCCTTACTACCTTTCTAGGCCTTGAACGTGGTTGTACCGCTGCTGTTTATGCAGGGTCAGAAAGCTGTTGGACTTAATCAAAAATACCTTAATTTGCAAAGATAAATGAAGGTTTTACGGGTTTGGAATGACATGAGGGTGAGTAATTAAAGGGGTCCTATTATGCTCTTTTACAAAGTCTTGATTTTGTTTTGGGGGTGTACAAGAACATGCTTTCATGCTTGTTACCTTTCTCCTAGCCTGGCACAAATGGCTTGATTAGTTCTGGGTTTAATGAAGGCCCGCCTTCCAAAAAACGAAATGTGTTGTGATTGGTTAGCTGTCCCACTGCGTTGCGACTGGCGAACAGCATGTTCCGTGTACAACTGTTAGAACAAGCTAAAGTGATTCTTACATTTTAAATATGGATATTTTTCCTACAAAAATGCATCGCTACATTACAGAAGGCCTTTATTTTTATTATGGATGGATGCACTTTACTGGACTTGTTTTGGACTGATGAAGAGAAACACCCGTCTATGCCGTTCGAAATCTTGGGAGTGCCAGATATTTTTTAATATAACTCCAATTGCATTCCTCTGAAAGAAGGAAGTCATATACACCTAGGATGTATGGAGGGCAAGTACATAATACGCTACAGTAGTGTTGGGTCCTATCGTCAGCCTGCGTGATCGCCGATACATGATATTATCGTGCTAATTTATTTAATTATTTACATACTTAGTTTCACTGCCCAAAACCAGCTCTAGCATAAGGATAAAAGCGCCTTAATATTAACATTATCAAAGAACATCATCACCAATTAGCCTAGACTATTCTACTGCAAGTTTATGCATTTTAAATCTTTAAACCTGTTTTAGAATTCACGGAAATTGCAGGAAGCTTCACAACACACAATTCTATTTGCAAAACACACAGCGAGTCACATTCAATACTATCACATCCATGTTTAAGCACAGCTCAGCCGAAGCACTTGTTCACGGATGCGCAGCTGACACCTGGCTTATTCTGTGTGACAGAATATGATTGATTATATTCATTGACATTAGCCGTGGGCAGCTGAAGATCCGATGAACGTCTCTTCCAACACTAACGACTGAAGGTCAATGATACAATTAGAAGTGACGTGAACACCAGTTAGGACAAACAACAGTTAGCGCCTCAACCGATGCTCTTCTAGAAGAAGAAAAGAGCCGGGCTGCCTTGTTGGGTTTTGCTTCCTCAATCAGGATCTGTCTTACGCATTGCTAGTCAGCTTTTATGGTTCATCTTTTATGGTTATGATGGTTTCATGTTCTTATCAGTTTATGTTGCTGTGTTACACCTAATAGATTTAAGACGATTTCATTGCAGTTGCATGAGTTTGTTTTTCCATCATAGTGGGAACTTACTATTGACTTTTATTGTTTTTAAACTGAGATACTGTACATACAGTTCTACAGAATCCTACCTTAGAAACCTGTATTTTCAAGACGTTATTAAGTACATATGGGCCAGCAATGAAATTTATTCTGCTTTCGTACATACAGTACTGTACATACAATCAACGTCAACTGTCTACTCGATTTAAATGAAACAGACTTGAACCCCTACAGTATCTCTCTCTTTCATGGTCAGTGTTTCTATGAACTAGCGTATGTGTGTGTGTGCGTGTGTGGATTTGAAATCCTGAGGGGCTGGGTTGTCTGCCCAGATAACCGAGTCTACCCTTCAACCTGTTTCATTATTTAAGACATGCTCTCTCTTGTATCCCTCTCTCCCTCAAAAAAAAAGGAAAAGCGCAATGGGCAGAATAAGGTGTGAATGAATGAAAGTGTGAAAAATATAACATAGATATTAGAAATAAAAAAGTGTGAGAGTGAGAAAGAGAGAGAGAGAGAGAGTCCCTGGGATATCTACCAGCTTGCAGTCATTCATTTCCAGAGTGGAAGAGGAATAAACTGCCCTCCGGCTTCCCAGCATGCATCACCAATCAGCAAGCTGAACCCAGCCAATAGATTTTCTATTTTTTACAATTGCAAAACCCCTTAGACAAGAATAAAGAAATTCACACAGGTTACACATACCCACTTGTAACTCAATGTAGTCAAGCTAACTTCCAGGTCACAGCTTTGACAAAAATGATTTGCTAACATGGTGACACGTTTCCAGCAAAAGGCAAATTGTGTGTCGGGGCTCAACGTAAATTAGCGTGTCACTAACAGCCAATCGGAAGACAGTTTATGTTTAAATGTTGCAGCGCAGAAGTCGCTGCCCAAAGTATTTTTCCCATTCATTTTCTCCATAGAGAAAAGTCTGGCATGAGCCGAATTCATCAGCTCTGAGATCATGATTACATCACCAAAGTGAAAAAGTGTTTGGCCATTAAGCATTGTGAATGACATAATCCAAGAAAAATCGATAGTACATTTAAAAAAAAGATTAATTATTTGTATAAAAGGCAATATATTAACAAATGTGATTATGTATGATCTGCAATGCTTCATAGGAGTTCATTGCTTTCGATGCTGTTCTTGTTTCTATAGTAACAGCAGCTTCACTGATTGTACGATTTAAAGAGTTTCCCATTTTAGGATTGTGGGTATTGTAGTTCCTCCATTCAAATCAGGTAAATGATTTTTTTTAAAGAAAAAAAAAACTGAAATCACACTGACAGTATAGTTTTTGCTCAAGCATATATTGTCATCAACAAAATTGAACATCAATGTATGACTGTCTTGAAAGGTTAATATTGTAATTACTGTTAAAGAGTTTGGGGTTGGTAAGGTTTTTTAACTGTTTTTGAAAGAAGTATTTTATGCTCACCAAGGCTTATTAAATCAGAAATACAGTAAAACAAAAAAAGTAAAAAAAAAAAGTAATATTGTGAAATATTACAATTTTTATAACGTACACTGCCATTCAAAAGTTTGGGATAAATAAGATTTTAAATGTTTTTTAAGTCTCTTATGCTCATCAAAGTGCCATTTTTTGAAATCAAAAATACAGAAAAAAAAGTTACGTTATGAAATATTATTGCAATTTAAAATAAGAGTTTTCTATTTTAATACACTTTAAAATATAATTTATTTCTGTGATGCAATTTTTTTCTGAAACCCGTGATACTTTTTCCAGGATTCTTTGATGAATACAAAGCTAAAAAGAACAGCATTTATTCAAAATAGAAATCTTTTCTAACAATATAAGTCTTTACTATCACTTTTATCTATTTAACACATCCTTGCTGAATAAAAGTATTAATTTCTTAATACTGTACTGACCCCAAACTTTGAACGGTAGTGTTTATTATTACAAAAGATTTCTATTTTAAACAAATGTGTTTTTTTTCAAATTTTTTAATCATCAAATAATCAAAAATGAGAATAAAATCATTAGAATGATTTCTGAAGGATCATGTGACACTAAAGACTGGAGTAATAATGATGAAAATTCAGCTTTGCTTCACAGTAATAAATTCTATTTTAAAGTATATTAAAATAGAAAACCACTATTTTAAATGGCAATAATATTTCAAATTATTACAGTTTTTTTCTGTATTTTTAATCAAATAAATGCAGCCTTGATGAGCAGAAAAGCCTTCTTTAAAAAAACATTAAAATCTTACTGATCCCAAACTTTTCAATGCCAGTGTATATTTATATGTACAGTTATTAAAATGTCATTTATTCTTGTGATGCAAAGCTACATTTTCAGCATTATTACTCCAGTCTTCAGTGTCACATGATCCTTCAGAAATCCTAATATATGTTACTCATGTAACATCTCTTAAAGTTTGAACCCAGTTCTGCTGCTATTTTTGTGGAAACCATGATACATATTTTTTTCAGAATTCCTTAATAAACAGAAAAAACCCCTCCAAAAATCTGAAATCTTTTATAAAATGTTCTAAATGTTTTTACTTTCAATTGTGAGCAATTTAATGATTCCTTGCCGAATAAAAGTATTAATAATAACAATAATACCACAGGACCACAAACTTCTGAAAGGCAGTAAAGCAGGGACACTGTTTGACACGTTAACAACAAAATTACATTTTTTGCTTGTGGTCGCCTCTCCACACAAACCACTTTGGTTTTCCATAGACTCTACTAAACAAAACAAATCCCACATTAGCAGATTTATTCCATAGCCTGCTCTTGATGGTCATGTTAGCGCTCAAACACGCCCATGCACCCCATAGAGTGCATCCTTTCTGCGCTTTCATAATTACCTTGTGTTCTATCACAGAATGTCTGGCATTTATCGCATTTCTGCGCACAGCATGATATCCTCTCTCGCTCTCTTTTGTCCTCTCTTTCTTTCTCACTCTAATATAAGAAACTTGGCTGCACCTGTCAGGGCTCTTATATAACACTACAGTACGATACAACATCACTAGAGCAAAACAGCTGAAAGTATACAAACATCTGATCTGAGAGCAGAGAACATCATGGCAAGACGTGAACAGATCCAACCCTGCTTTACACGTTACTGAATCAGGAGATGGTGCATCTAAGACAAAAACCAGGGGAACACGTGTGTGTTGCCAGGGGCCTGAGGAGACATCTATAAATACGTTTGTGAACCAGGCCAGATCGGAAATAGGGAAATGAAGCAGGACAACCTCCACTGAGCCAGGACTAGAAAAGAAATAGTAAGACAAAGACAAGACTAACAAAAAGAGAGAGATATGAACTGCTTTATATAACACGTGACATATCTATTCAAGGAATAAAAACATGTCTTTCATATTCAGGTTTTTTTCTTAAAGACACCATGGGGCTACGGCCCCCTTCAATTTTAGTCTTCAGAACCAAGTAAATGAGTAATACATTTAGGTATAATTTTGAAGAATTGCTGCTTTATTACAGTGAGATTAAAACAATATTTTTCCAAGGTAAAAATATACCTTTTACACCTTGACTATTTTACTAAGCCTACCTCATAGAGTACATTAGATACGGAAAAAAAAGAACAATGTATGAAAGTAAAATCTACAATTGAGTTTGTGAATTCTGGAAGTTTCATAGATTAAGCTGTTTATTTGTCCTTCTGAATTGAATGATCATACAAATCTACTACTAATGCTAATATGATAAAGACTTGGCTTATGAATATTAATTAGTTTACATGATTGGGAAGTCCACAGATGTTACCCAGCAGGGGACTTGTCCCCTCCACCTTTAATAACACATAAGTTTGTCCCCCACACTTTTTCAGGCAAATGTGTTCATATAGAGGTTTTCAAAAGACAGTATGAATAAATTCAGATTTAAATGAAAAGATACTGGACAGTCTGTGCATTCGTATCAGTACTGAGGCAATGTGAACATTAAGGAATTCTCAACACTGTCATCCAATCAGTCTATGTTTCATTCATGCTCAAAGTCGGAGGGCGCTCTCGCGCAGAAAGTCCAAGACGGACTCATAGAAGTAATAACTTGAAGCAGTTGTTTACTTGTAGAACAAAAATTTACCAATAAGGTACTCACTCCGTTGTTATCCAAGATATTCATGTCTTTCTTTCTTCAGTCGTAAAGAAATTATGTTTTTTGAGGAAAACATTTTTGAACTTCCAAAATTCTGTTTAAATGTAGCTTCAAAAGCCTCTAAAAGATCCCAGCCAAGAAAGCAAAACGATTTTCTTATCTAGCAAAACGATTGGCTATTTTCTAAAAAAAGAATTACAATTTATATACTTTTTAATCTCAAATGCTTGTCTTGTCTAGCTTTGTGTGAACTCTGTGTATTCTGTTTCAAGACAGTTATGGTATGTCGAAAAATCACCCTATATCGCCGTTTTACATTTTTTGAAAAGAACGTTTGATTTTCTTTGCATGTTCACTTTGTAAAAACTGGGTCAGTACTTCTGCAGCAATGTAGGATGATTTTGAAGTTGGAGGAGAAAATGAGATGGGAGTTTTTGACATACCCTTACTGTCCTAACAGAGCTAGACAAGATGAGCATTTGAGGTTTAAAAGTATATAAATTGTAACAATTTTTAGAAAATAATCGATCCTTTCGCTAGATAAGACCCTTATTCCTCAGCTGGGATCGTGTAGAGCCCTTTAAAGCTGCATTTAAACTGCGTTTTGGAAGTTCAAACTTGCAGGCACCATAGAAGTCCACCATATGGAAAAAGAAAAAGAAATCCTAAAATATTTTCTTCAAAAAACAATCTCTTTATGACTGAAGAACGAAAGACATGAACATCTTGGATGACAAGGGCGTGAGTAAATTTGTAAATTTTTGTTCTGAAAGTGAACTTCTCCTTTAAGACGTACCAAGAAATCCCTAATATGGACAAAAGCATCCAGTTATTGCTGTACACACCAATTTGGAATAGACGTCACAGTTACATGACTCGCACGCATTGTGGTTCCAGAAAAACATTGGTAAGAAGTGGAATGAAATGGGTAAAGTCCATGGAACAAGAAAAAAATTTATTGTTGTGCCTTTGGATGTCAGAATTAGAGTGCAAATTTATAAAATTTTTATAGAATACTGTGGGAAACTCGCCACTCTGAGCCGAGATGAAATTAGAGAATTATGAGATATTTCTTATCAGAATTGTGAGATATAATCTCAGAATTGTGAGAGTAAAGGCAGAATTTTGAAATATAAACACAAATTTACTCTTTTTTTATTCTCTTATTCCATGGCTTCCATAGACTGCTACTTGAAACTGTTTGCAAACACTTAATTGGTCTATAAGCTAAATAAAAAGCCGAAACTTTTGGAGTGATAAAACATGAAGACATCAAACACATGACTGCGACAATATATGGTTTATTTTATAATAATAAGCTAATAACGATAAGACATAAAAACATAATGGTGAAAATGGCCAAGATTCACTGGGGGGACTCAGTCCCCCCCCATTTCCAGCCCTGGATATAATAGATAATAATAAGCAGGTCACAAAGTCTATAGGAGTTTTTCTCTACGGGAAAAAAACCCAGTAATCATATTGTGCTAATTTTATCAAATTTTCCTATCAGATTTTTCAATCAAGACTCAATTATCTGGTCTATTCTATTCAATTCTGTAGTTTTATAGTCTTACTTTATGTAAACAGTTTCTATGTACCTTTCTCCTCTGGAAAAGTAAACTTAAAATCTTTCAAATCCAAAACACACGCACACACACACACACACACACACACACAGACAAATCTACTTACATGTGTTTCCCATTTCAACATGTTGCCCTCAACCGTAGCTCTCAAATGTGACCCTGGACCACAAAACCAGTCATAAATTTATACATCATCTGAAAGCTAAATAAATAAGCTTTCCACAGTATGAATGCATTTGTTAGGATAGGACACTATTTGGCTGAGATACAACTATTTGAAAATCTGGAATCTGAGGGTGCAAAAAAATCTAAATATTAAGAAAATCACCTTTAAAATTGTCCATATTAAGTTCTTAGAAATGCATTTTACTAATCAAAAATTAGGTTTTGATATATTTACAGTAGGAGATTTACAAAACGTCTTCATAGAACATGATCTTTACTTAATATCCTAATGGTTTTTGGCATAAAAGAAAAATCGATAATTTTGACCCATACAATGTATGGTTGGCTATTGCTACTTAGGACTGGTTTTGTGGTCCAGGGTTACAAATTTCATTGCGAAGAAAACAGAAAGTCAAACAGGTTTGAACAGCTTAAGGGTGAGTAAATTACCTGTTTCATTTTTGGGTTACTTTAAAAATAACATTATAGAGAATTCCATTAAATTTCCAGAGTTTTGAAGGAACAACCACTGAACAATAAAATTTTCATCTGGGTAAACCAATAGGCACAACCTGTACCAAAACGCAAGCAAAACCAAAACCTCTTATAAAAATGGCAGCAGAAACAACAGCTGGCATTTTAGTGGAGCTAAAAAGCTCTTAACGATTACAAAACAGAGTGAGACACTATCAGGGCATGTGCTCCCAGATTTCACTAACAACTAACCCACACACACACACACAAAAACACACACACATACTCTCTCTCTCATTCACACCGCTACTGGACAGTCAGTACCAAGAGACACAAACAGGACGGCAGACAAACCACAGTGACACCCTGACATGTTTCAACCCTGCGACTGACTGATTGCGTCTGTGTGTGTGTGCATGTGTGTGTTGACTGAAGGACAGGCTGATTGCTGTGTCTTCATGTTAACCTTTCAGACAACAGAATAAGTAGTGTTATAAGAGCCTTTCCTGCTTCTGTAACAAGCCACCCACATCAGTGTGAACTGACAGTACGTTATCAAGTTTTTCACTCTGCTGCTGTTTGATTACCACAAATGTACTCAAACTCCAAAATATGACACGTCATAAGAGAACGACAGTTAAAAACAGAGACAGCGAGAGAATTTACTATTCAGAGAGCTGTGATACTTCTGTGTCATTGCCAATCAAATCTGGGGCATATTTTTTGAATTTTAACCCAATGTGTGTGCATGTGTGTGAGAGAGATAGAGATCCACACATACACACACATTTTCAATGGGAGACGTGTAATGATGTTCTGTCAATAGACGGTGAATCTTTCTGTCTAATCCTTTTAGAAAACTCCACCAAAGCCAAATGAGCAGTGAATGGAGAGGAGAGAGAGAGAAAGAGACAGAGAAAAGGTGGATGAATAATGCAGTCGCACAGCACAGCCTCTTGAGCCCTCTACACATCAAATGAAGAGATCAACACTAACAGACTGAACACACACACACACACACACAAACGTGCCCACACATTTAATTGAGGACATACCATAGACTTTTGTTTTTAAAGGGGAAGTGTCATTTCTGTGCCACTACTGAACTGCAAAACAAAAAAATAAACTGTTTTCAAACAGGTTTCCGAACTACCACGGCAGCGCTCATCACCCGGTAGCCTATAGATTAACTAACACTATCACTATAAAAGTGTTTAAACTTCCAAATACATTTAATCACACACATTTCAGAATCTGAATATCAGATATTTCATAATATAGTGATGTTTGTGAATATTATAATAAAAAAGGAAAAACAAAATAAAAGGGATACATGTGTCATACATGTAGCTGCGTTGTGTCACGTGACAAGCATGACGCGTCGCAATGGAAACAATAAGGCAATACATTTTCAAACAAAGGTCACCTAAAAAAAAAAAACTTCTGAGGACTATATTGTCTCCAAAACAGCTGTTTGTAAATATGTAAAATCACAGAAATATTTTATAGGGCTTTATAAAATCTCTTTAATTTTTTTTTTCCAAGTTCTACTTTTTCTGTTTTAATTTTTCTAGACTATATGGTTAAAAAAAAAAAAGCATGTCTAATTGAAATCATGAAAATTACACGATTTAACTACAATTTATTAAAAGCTTTACAAAAAAAAGTTTTAAGGCCCTGTGAAATACGCTTTAATTTTACGTTTTACCAAATTCTGTGTTTACCATTAATCTTCTAATTTGCATTTTAATGGTTTCATTAAATTTGAATAATCAAAAGCATCTCTAATTAATTGATTCTATAAAAAAATATTTTATTTATTTATTTATTTTTTATACAGAAATACTGTTGTGTATTTACATTTTTCTGGTAAATAATTTTTCTGGTAAATATTCCTCAAAAAATAATGTTTTAATCATTTTATTAGTAGTAGTAGTACTATTACTGCATTAAGTAAAATATTTCTGTCACAGATTATTTTTATGTACTCATATTTTGAGGCGGCAGAGGCTCAAAACACAGTGTCATGCACGCTTCAATAAGTGTGTATTTTTGCAGCACAATATTCATAGACACTAGTCCAATTCGTTTTTAATTCAAGTGTACTGACCTTTTGATTGCTTCATTCAAAATTTGGCAAATTTCAAAACATTCCATGTTATACAGTAAATTAAACTTTTATGACTGGATCTTATGATTCCATCCATGTTTTCTGCATCACAGAAATCATAGGGCCCCATATTTTATTAAAAAATATATAGAGATAAAAAACTAAACCAATTCAATGACAAAAGGTAAATTAAATTAAAATGAAAACTAAAAATATAAAGATAATTTGAAACAACTATAACAAAAATACTTAATACTACAAATGCATCAAATGGTGTTAACAAACTCAAAAAGTAAAGTGCTATCAGATGTCCCGTTCAGCGAACGTACACAAAACACAGATGCACATTTCAAGTGTTTATGCTCATTCTGGGAGAATTCACATAAATATGAAGGAGTTATGCAAATTAGGTAACAGTATAAACATAGGCCTACCCAAAAACTCCTGCAGTATGCATGGCACAAGTCCACATTGTGCTAATCAGTTCTGAGTGCCGGTTTGTGGAGGATGCTGCAGCAGTCCCGGCATTAGTCCACAGTTGCAATCCAGACTCCTGAATTACAATGAGTTAACTAAAACACTCACAGTGTGCACTTAGCACATGGCTAACCTGCATTGCGGGTAATGAGTGAATAAGATGCAACCTTTTTTCACTGAAATACAGCATGGAAAAAAGATTAACAATTTTAGTTAGGTTGCCCCATCTGTATTTTTAGTGCATGCATGCACACAAACATAAAATAGCCCATTGTAAACCGGTACGCAAAACACTGTACATCTCTAAACACACAGAGAGATATTGAACTACCAAAGAAAAGATGATTCATCTGACCACAGTAAAATGCCACCGATAGGCAGACAGAACACTCTGACTTTTCACAAAATAGAATACATCAGATGAAAAGAGTTTGATTAATTTAAACGGTGTGTGTGATCAATTCCTCTCTCAGCACAGCGCTGATAACTGGGACGAGTGTTATTATCTCTGCCTCCCAGGAACTGGACCGAGCCGATCCATGAAGTCTTTTGTGTTGCGAAGAAACAGATCATCCCAGCACGTCACCATCTGCTGGCTTTGAAACGATGCTTCCTGAAGAGGGGACGCACGCACAACGCAACGGCATAAACATGAGGGGAGGTATGAGAAAGCCAGACCTCTAAGAGGGCCAACGTCCTGTCAGTGGATTACAAACAAAACTGCCCTCATAACATGACTCAGCAGGATTAGGAGATTATCAGATATTACCTCACACACACACTGGCTCATCCCTATTTCTATCTCTCCATTATTTTTCAAGAGTGTTTCTTTACTTGAAGGGAGAGTTCACCCAAAAATTAAAATTAGCCCATTATTTACTCACCCTCCAGGCATCTTAGGTGTATATGACTTCCTTCTTTCAGACGAATCCAGCCAGAGTTATATTAAAAATTATCCTGGCACTTCCAAGCTTTAGAATGGCATGGGTGGGTGTTTTTCTTCATCAGTTCAAAACAAGTCCAATAAAGTGCATCCATCCATAATAAAAAGTGCCTCACACAGCTTCACGGGATGAATAAAGGCCTCCTGTAGCGAATCGGTGCATTTTTGTAAGAAAAATATCCATATTTAAAACATTAAAAATCAGTTTAATCTAGCTTGCGCAAACTGGTTGTACACGGAAGCCCTTCTGGGCAGACGATGTAGGATGTCGGCGTTGCACATGCGCCGGTGAGTCTCGCACAAACCAACGTTTGTTTACAGGAGCAAAGGAACCAAAATTTCCTTACTTTAGCAAAGGAAAACCAGTCTCCTCTTGGCCTATATCGAAATCCTCAACCATTTTTCTTTATAAATCCTTGTTTTGTACTTGTAATTCGTGACCGGAGCTGTGTTTACCCCTCTCCACGACATGTTGACGTTCGTCACTTCTGAGCAGCGCATGCGCAAGCATACATCCTACATCATCCACCTGGAGCGACTTCCATGTACGACCAGTTGGTGCAAGCTAGCTTTTAAATATGGATATTTTTCTAACAAAAATGCATCAATTCACTACAGGAGGCCTTTTTATTACAGATGAATGTGCTTTATTGGAATTGTTTTGGACTGATGAAGAGAAACACCCGCCCATGCCATTCTAAAGCTTGGAAGTGCCAGGATAATTTTTTAATACAATTCCGATTGGATTCGTCTGAAAAAAAGTCATATACACCTAGGATGCCTGGAGGGTAAGCAAAAAATGGGCTAATTTTCATTTTTGGATGAACTAACCCTTTAAGCAGGGTTGCCAGGTTTTCACAACAAAACCTGTCCAATTGCCACTCAAAGCTAGCCCAATTGCGTCTCGAGGGGGGTAAAACACATGTTTTTTGGCAGGGTTCCTCTGGTGCAATTCACATTCCATGGGCTAAATATCATGTTATTGGGGTCGTGTCAACCCGCGGTAACAGTGTTAAAGTATCCCAATTCCACGGGAAAACCGCAGACTTGGCAACACTGCCTTTAAGGAAACTACAGTAGGATCCTCTAGAACAAAACTTTGGGGGAAAAAGTCTTTAAGCTAAAGAAGACAAAAAAATAATTACAGTTATAAAGTATAGATAATAATCGTGTTTAACTTTTTATTGTGTTACTATAATTGCCTTTTCATCATTTTTAAGAGGTTCAATTAAAGTTTTTAAAGGTTAACTTTGTCAGAAAGCCACTGTTCTGGGCTTTGCCAGACTTTTTAACTATTAAAAATTGTGCAGAAACTGTCAGGAAAATTACATTTCATACTTTGTCCTAAGACCCTGCACAATTAAAGGAATAGCGCACCCAAAAATGAAAATTCTGCCATTAATTACTCTTGTTGTTTCAAACCTGTAAGACCTTAACTCTTCTTCGAAACACATATTAAGATATTTTTGATGAAATCTGACAGCTTTCTGACCCTGCATAGACAGCAACGCAACTACCAAGTTCAATGTCCAGAAAGGTAGTGAACACAACGTTAAAATAATCCATGTGACATCAGTACTTCAACCGTAATTTTAGCCATGACTATGCTTTTGCACACAAAGAAAACATCCGTGTGGTGATGTTTATCTACACAGATAAGCGCCTGAATTAAAGGATCATCCACATGTTGCACTGTGTGAGCGTTTCTGAAACTAAAAGTTGAAATCCAACCAAAAAAGCTGTAATATTACATCTAAACAGTCTGCCTTTCTCTCTGTTGCTCTTTCCCTTCTCTGTCTTTTTTCTTTTCCTCCTGCCTTTCTTCTTCCATAATGAGGATGGATCTCTTCTTGTGCTTGTTTCAACATCATGAATCTAAAGCTGAGCTCATTACTGAACCTGGGACATTTAATAACCTCCTTTTCAGAGAGCTAATAAGCATTAATGCTCCTTCCTTCGCTCCAGGCCAGAGTGTGAACTGACATTCAGCAAATCACTTGTGTCGGCCAGAGGAATCGCCTCACTTTCAGCCCAACTCAGGGAACTTCACCTTAAAAAGGGCCGCATTCATCTGTGCCTGGATTTGTTCGGAAAGAAGTGGGACCTGCGGGCCACCGTAGATTAGTGCGGGAAGTTTTAATCCGTTGAAAAAGTCACAGGAGAAAGATCAGCAGCTTAAAAGTTCCACTGCAGAAGGCGAAAGGCCAACTTGAAAGAAGGATGATAGCTCAGACTTTGTGTGCTTAAGTGTGTGTGTGTGTCATAAGTCTAGTAAAGGTGTGTAAAATTGATCTAATCCAGGGGGATCGGTCTCCACTGGCAGCAGGATTTTCCTGCTCCACTAATCTTTGAAGAGAACCATGCCAATGTTTCCCCCCGCACCAGCTCATTTATACAGCACCCCTTTTTCTGCCTCCCTCTCAGCGCTATTTTCTCCCCCCTTGTTTCTTTTTCCTCATTTGTGACCTGAAGAATAGCAGCCACTCCATCACGACTGTTGCTTAGTGATGACTTTTTGCAAGTTCAACTCTCTCTCTTTCTTTACACATGTAGACAAATACACTAACTCACTGCTCCTGACTGAGCCGTTCTGCGCTGCTCTGGGTCACATCTCACACTTTTGTGGTATTTTATTATTTTGTTTTTCCCACTGAATTTCCCACTGAAACTTATATTGGTCGCTAAAGATTTCTTGCAGCATAATTTAGTTTTATGACTATTTTCCACCCACCTCCATTCTGTTTATTGTACTGCACCTTTAAGACTTCCAAACAATTTCTGTTATGATTAGCTCACTTCTTAGCATGTGAAAACAATATTGTTATTAACATACAACATCTGTCATCTCATGTGACTCATACGGTTTGGTATTAAAGGGCTCAACCAAAAGGTTCACCAGAATTAAAACTGTCATTTACACACCTTTATGCCATTCCAAACATGCAAGTCTTTATGTGGAAAACAAGTTTTTTTTAATTTGTCCGTAAATGAAAGAAATTTCATTTTTGGGTAAATAATCTTTTTTAGTTAGTTAGTTAGTTTGCCAAGCATTTATTCTGTAATAAAGATGCACCAGGAAGTGTGACAACTTGAACTATAATTGCATTATTCAATGACTATCAAAATAAATAAGTAGTGCTGTGAAAAACAATTGACTACACTGTAAAAAATAAATTGAGTCAACTTAAAATAATTTGTTACCCAACTGCCTTAAAATTTTAAGTTCAGTCAACTCAAAAAAAGTTTATTCAACTTAAAATGTAAAGACCGATATTATTTAAATATCATACAATCCTCATCAACAGTGACATTAAACATATTTTAGGCTTAATATTAAGAAATGTGCTTTGTGCACAAGTAGTACTCCAAATAAAGTTTAATTACAATTTTTGTATCAGTAAGTCTCGACCGATGTCAGTAAATATGTGTAACGTGTTGTTGTTGTTTGGATTTTGGTTCATGTTCTTGTTTTCATGTCTTTTATTTTGTGGTTTGATTCTTGCTGTGTGTGTCTTGCTTCCCTTGCCCTCATGTATTCCTGCTATTGGTTCCCTTGTTCAATGTGTCACGTTCTCATTGGTTGTTCTAGTCATGTGTCTGTTTGCTCATTGGTTTGTTTGTGTCATGTGACCTTCTCTGTTTTGGTATATATAGCCCTAATGTTGCCATTGTCTCTGGTTGTGTATTAATGTTGTAACTCTGCTGTTGGTGAGTCTGTTTACGTCAAGTCTGTTCATGTCTAATCTGTTCAAGTCAAGTCAAGTCAAGTCAAGTCAAGTCAAGTCAAGTCAAGTCAACTGTTTGTTTGGAATTCACATTTGGATAGTTAATAAAGCTGCACTTGGGTTCATCAATTTCAACTTGCCTCCAGTGGATCATTAATCGTTACAATATGTTAATAGACTTGAACTATACTTAGTATAAAATAATGCATTTTAAATCTATCACTTTTTTACTAGAGTAATTTGTGCGCAAAATTGGAATACCGCATAAAACATTTGCATAAGCACCATTTCCATCTAAAGAGTCAAAGAGAACAAAATTGTCACTTCCTCATAAACTAGCACTAAATGTCACTAAGAAATGTAGGAGAAGCCACTGAATAGAATCATTTTTATATATAATAAATTACTTGCGCCTCAGAGTGAGCTGACAAAACTATATAAATGCAGTCATTAGCCTGCTGTTTTGGAACGTAGTATTTTCTTATTTTAAGTTTATTTGTATATGAATACACACACATACATTTATACATTTAAAAAATATATGTAATACATATTTATATTTTATATATAATATAAATCATATTTAAATATGAGTATATATCCATGTAAATATATAAATGTATGTGTGTGCATTTGTATATGCATATACACTGCCCTCCAAAAGTTTGAAAACACCCCTGGCAAAGTGTGGTTTTGGATGATATCAGCATAAATGCTCATCATTTTTTGGTGCAAATACATTAAAGTAACTTGACATTATCATTGAAGACCAGCTACAATAATTTTTTAATTTTGATTATATAACAATGGCAACATATACATGTCAAAGTCAGACATGCCCCTTTGCCAGCTGTGATGCCTGGTTACTGGTTTAAACTTGGCCCAGGTTTTTAAAAGATTTTTGGGTCAGCACACCTTCATAGCTTCAACAATTGATTGCCAATTAAGTTTAGAATACAATAAATTTAGGCCCAGATTATGCAGAGCTGTAATAGCTGCTAATGGTGGATATTTTGATGTTTAAATTTTTCTACGTATAAACTGTTGTTTAAAATGTAATAAAATATGTTTTCGTAGTTTGTGTTGTCCCTTATCAATTAAAAAGGATTCATGCCAATATTGTCCAAAACCCAACATTACTTCAACATTACTTCCGCACAATTAAAGTGCATTAAGTACAAAAATAAATGTATTTTAAATAATTTTTTGTATATTTTTCACTATAGGGTGTACTGTGTATATTTACACCGCCCTCCGAAAGTTTGGAAACGCCCTAGAAAAGTTTAGTAATGGAAGTAATGTTGAAGTGCAACTAAAGATATACTTAAGTATATTTGATTGTGCTAAAGTGGAACTATTGCATGTTTACTTTAGGTATACCTTAAATATTTTTGCATTTAAAGGCCAATATTATTTAAAGATCACACAATCCTCAATAGTGACATTAAAATATATATTAGACTTAATATTAGGAAATGTGCATTGTGCACAAGTAGTACTCCAAATAAAGGTTTATTTATTTATTTTTATTTTTTTTGTAGAATTTTTATATCAGCAAGTCTCGAGCGATATGTCAGTAAATATGTTAATAGACTTGAACTATACGTAGTATAAAATAAATGCATTTTAAATTTATTACTTTTTTACTAGTCCACACATATATTATGTGAACACAAACTTTTGAATGCAAAAATTTCGGATGCGCAATTAATCGATTTAACAGCACTACTTTTTATGCAAATTATTTTTTTTTTCTACATTTGCCATTTCCATTGTTCATTTCTGATGTGATACTTTAAAATGCGCATAAAAAGGGTGATGGAAACAAAGCTATTGACATTCCTATTCTATATTCAGAGCAACAATGACTAAGCCAAAAAAAAAACAGTAGGCAATTTGCTCTATCATTTTTTACAGATTGTGCAGGCAAACAACCAACATGCTCAATTAAAATCACAAAGTATGCATGCAATACAAATTTACTTAACCTCCTCAGGAAAGAAAATTGGCCCCGTATGAACAGAGCTTTAGTGTATGTTTATGCAGTACATCAAATTCTGCAATTTCACCAGAGCAAGCACAAGCCTGTTTTCCATGATATGCACCTTTAACCATTTCCTTTTTAATCCAGACACATTTATTCTGAGTGACTGGATGAAGGAGTGATTTTTTCCCTCATGCTGAGGTCCAGACTTTTTCCACATCCTCTGCACTTATTTTAGCAAATATCTGAGGGATTTTGTAAAACGGTTGTTGTTAAAACAAAGTAGGATGCATTAAATGCAGCTGAGAGTATTGCACTTGTATTGGTAACTGAAATAATGAACAAATTAGCCACGATATTTCATAAACAAACAAAAAGGGAACCGGCATACGCATGAATGATGGACGTTCCAGTTCATGCGGAAATCTGCGTGGGCCTGGACGTGTATAAACATAAAACATCTGAACAAGGCCCAGGTAGGAAAGAGAAGAAGAGAAAGTGTTATGGGTTCTACTCTATTACGTCCAACCGCTATGAATCAATTCACTTCTAGCACAGGAAGTCGATCTGAAAAGGTGCAGTGGGTCTATCTGGGTGGCTACCGCTAGTATTCTCCTGTAATATTTCAGGTCAAAAAGAAAAACTCTTACGGGGAAAAAAAAGCACGCACACACAGACACACACGAGTATGTGTGTGTTCTCTGGTTACAGTAAATAGTAATAGCAGTGTTTTGGCAGAAGTAATCCCCACCTGTTAGCTCAGCGCCTGCCAGGGAAGCTGAAACACAACAAACATTCCACCGCCTTCTCCTCTTCTCATTTTCTCTTCCTTTCTCAATTCTCCAATCCCCTATTAGCTTCTCACCCGACTCTGTGAGAAAGGACTCACACCAGTGTGACCCATAACAAACACACACTCATGCTCCAACACACACTGATGGAGAAACACCAACCAGAACGACCATAAACATTCACCTGTTCACATACACACAAAAAACATTCACCTGTTCACATACACACAAACAGAGAGAATTAACTGAAAAACAAATGAGAAAAACATGATAATGAAAAAGACAAAGTAGGGGAGTAAAAATGAAATGAACAGCAGAAATGACCACTTGTCATACAAGTATTTTCTTGGGGGAATATATTTTATATAAAAATATGTATAAATTTTATAGTATTTTATAATGTGTATTATGCATATGATTTAACAATATATGTAATATATAATATTATATAAAATAATATCTTTAACTAGTGCAACTTGTAAAAAACATATATATAACATAAAAAAAAATAAAAATGTATTACAAAAATTTATATCATTTTCTATATCATATACATATATACAGATATCTACATATATATATAACATGCAATATACAAATATAATACAATGTAACAACAGAAAAAAATTATGTTTTTATAAAAAAAATAAATTCACAAGGACATCAATATTTTGGTGGTGCATGTAATATAATATAATTAATATAATATTAGATATCTATACATATATAATTCAACATAGCATAACAAAAAAGTGTGTTATAATATATAATAAATACATATGTATGTTATTTTCCATATTATATTATATTATATTATATTATATTATATTTAAATATACAAGAAACTAAGAGATAAGATTTTGGTGCTGCATATTTAGGTATAATATAATATAATATAATATAATATTTTCCATTATATAAATATATAGATATCTTCACACATATCTATACATATATAATACAATATAACAACAAAAAGGTGTGTTATATATAATAAAATACATATGTATGTTATTTTCCATATTATATTATTATATTATATTATATTATATATCTAAATATACAATAAACTAAAAGGCATCAAGATTTTGGTGCTGCATATTTAAGAAATAATATAAAATAATATAAAATAAAATAATAGAATATAAAATAAAATAATATAATATAATATGTTTTCCATATTATATACATATATACAGATATGTACATATTACATGGAATATACACATAATATAACAACAAAAAAACTGTTATATATAATAGTATGTATATTATTTTACATTATACACATATATTATATTGTATTATCTCATATTATATTATAATAAATTATATTATATATCTAAATACACAAGAAACTAAAGGACATCAAGATTTTGATGGTGCATATTAAGGCATAACTAATATAATATAATATAATAGAATATAATAGAATATAATAGAACTTCTGTACATTCTGGACACACACACAATTGGTATAATCATGTTATTAAACTACAAAGCTTTTAACCTATTATACTGATATTTTACATAGTTAATTCATAATATATTTAGATTATATAGTGTATCTGATCTCCAGATGTGGCCTTTTTTTCCTAAGTAGAGGTGTTTGCTCAAATCCCTAACCCCTAAATATTAAGACTTAGTGATAGAAAGCAAGCAAGGAAGCAAGAAATCAAGGCAGAAAGCGCTGACAGAGCTGAAAGGCAACTGGAGCGAGGGTGACAGTGACAGTATGTCGGGGTGTTCATTAGTGAGGCTTGACTCTCGGGGTGAGTGAGGGTTCAGGATATCTGACAGAAACACTCCCTTCCCACCTGCACAGGAAGCTCGTGCGCTAATTGAAACATCACTGTTAATAACCCTCTCATTACAGACGCACAGCCTCTGCCCAGAATCTAACATTCCTCATGCCACTGTCAGAGTGAGAAAAAGAGACAGACGCCAACAGACAAAACAATCTGAGGAGACCAATAAGAAACCTTGGTTAATATTGGTTTCATTATTAGCATTTAATGGAGTGCTATTATACACACTAACATATTACAAGCTTTACACATCATTAAGAACAGTAATCAGCTGCACTCATTATTTTTAAATATCATAATGGCTTTAAAATGAATGAATGACGCTTCCAGGTGAAGTGGGATTTTTTTTTCTTTGCTCCATTAGGTTATGGAAAATAATACAAATATTTTTCCTGCAACGTTTAATTGAATAATATCACTCTTAATTGTCAATTTTGACACAGATAATAACCTTCAGGAGCATTTAAAGAGTAATAATAAGTGTGTGCAAGCATGTCTATAAGTGAATGCATTACTGCACTGTGTTATAAACGCCATGTTGCAAATCTTGGAGCCCTGCTCACAAAGCAATGAGAAGTTATTCACAAGTGTTTAGAAAATATTATCCCTGACAACTGCATAAAGTCAGTGACGTTAATTTGGCAATTCTTCCACCTCTAAAAGGATTAGTTCACTTCCATAAAACAATACCTGATCATTTACTCACCCCCAAATTATCACAAAATTTTTATTCTGGAAGTAAACTAATCCTTTAAACATATTTCTCTTAATTTGTATTTTCTATACTAAAATATTTTCTGTTACATTTTTGAAGATTGTTGTCATTTAGAAAGTTAAGTCAACAGCAGTTCAGAGCTGAAAAGCTTTGGCATTTAAGTCACAGTTTATTAAAGAAATAAAATAAAACAAAAAATATATAAATATAAATCTGTGAAATAAAAAATAATAGAACAATATTTATTTATTTATTTATTTGTTTGTTTATTTAAAATTCTAATATCCGATAATGATTATTAGCACAGAAATATTTTACATCCCTAAAAATCAATTCCGGCCTTAAATATTGTCAATATAACAAAATTTTTGGATGGTAAGATTTTTAATGTTTTTTAAAGAAATCTCATCTACTCGCCAAGCCTGCATTTATTTGATCCAAAATACAGCAAAAGCAGTAATATTGTGAAATATTTTTACTGTTTAAAATAACTGCTTTCTATTTTAATATATTTTAAAATGTAATTTATTCCTGTGATCAAAGTTAAATGGGGGAAATTACAGGAAATAATACTTTTATTTAGCAAAGCTGCTTTAAATTTATCAAAGGTGATGATAAAGACATTTACAATGTTACAAAAGATTTTTTTTGAGCAGCAAATTAGAATATTAGAATGATTTCTAAAGGATCATGTGACTGGAGTAATGATACTAAAAATTAAGCTCTGAAATCACAGGAATAAATCACATTTTAAAATATACTCGAATAGAAAGCAGTTATTTTAAATAATAAAAATATTTCAAAATGTTACTGTTTTTGCTGTATTTTGGATCAAATAAATCCAGGCTTGGTGAGCAGAAGAGTCTTTTTTAAAAACAATAAAAATCTTACTGTCCAAAAACTCTTGACTGGAAGTGTATTTTTTTCTGTGCGGCATTAAAAATTCTATGATAACACATGGTATATGCACCATAATGTAATTAAATTTGAAATCTAACCAAATTTAACCAAAGTATGCTTTACTCATAATGGCGTGAAAAGGGCTCCTGCACATGATAAGGGGCTGTGTGTGTAACCTTGTGTTTTACTGCATGTGGCGTTTGAGCGTGTGTGTGCATGTGTGAATGTTCTAGCTATGCTTTTTCCTGCAGCTGTTATTGGCTCTAATGAGAAAGAGCAGATTAACACTTCAAACCTGACCCTGTGTCTCTCTCTTTCTCTTTCTCACTTTATCCATCTATAGAATTCTCTCTCTCTTTGTATCCATCGCTCTCTTCATCTCTCTCTTGCTTTTTCTTTACTTACTGCCAAAAAATTAGCACTTACCAAGCAACAAATGGCTTCGGCAGGTGAATAAAATTACTTGCCATTTAGCCAGGAAGTCTGTTAGGTTAAAAGGAAGTCATGCAAGAATGTCCTTCACAAATGTTGTGACATAATTGATTTAAATATGCAATATGCAATTTGTGCATTCTCAGAATCTTTGATTTTTAGAAGTTTGTTTTACATTTTCTGTTCCCAAAAAACACAATGTGCAGCCATAAAATAGAAAAACTGGAACTACTATGCAAGGAAAAAACTAGGTATTTCCAAAATGAATAGACCTATTAAATATAAACATATAATTAGCCTATATATTGTATTTTTATAACATACATTTATTAAAAAAAAGAATATAATTCGTGCAAAATATAAATTCATGACCTGGTTGTTTCAAAACCTAGCAAGCTGTCAACCTAGACAGCACTCATTAGACATCATAGTCTGATGCCTAATAAAGGCATACATAGCGTTATATTTTTTTCATCAACTGATTTGTTCTCAACATTCCTCTCTCTCCCTTTTGTTTAGCCTTCATTTCCTTCATTTCCTTCCTTCTTTCATCTCATTCTGAGCCTGTCCAGTGGGACTGTCTTATGATTAAGTTGTCAGATACAGATGTCATTTGTCACAGCGTTTTATTACTTACACCTATAATGGTTTTGTATTTACACAAACATAATCCCGTAAAATTGGCTGTTTTATCTTATCTAAAGCTGATCTTAAGGACATCTTACCAATGGCTGCTTCAAAATGACACATGAACATACACACACAGTCACACAAGTACACCTGGATGCCCATGCGCTCACTTGAAATAACAGATGTACAAGCATTAGCATGGCTCTCCTTGCCACCCACTGCCCTGGCATTTCATGAACACAAATGTCAAAATGCCAGTTAGAGCCGATAATGCAGCAGTACTCTGAATCTGTGTGCACTGTGACCGTGTGTGTGCTGTATTTTTTTTGTCTGGCAAATATTTTTAAAGTGGAATCTGGTGGAAATGAATATAAACCAGGGCTGTGCAAAATCTAGGATTGAATAAGTGGCATCCTTTTAGTACTGAGTTGGAGTTTGAACTTAATAGCCACATCACACAAAGCTGAATTAGAATTGGAATGACAGGATGAAGAATGAAGGGAATAAAGTGTTCTTCCACTCAGATCCAAAGTTAATTTATTAAATATATAAACTGAATGCACATTCATAAGTGCAACTTCAAAACATTTATCTGTCCTACTAATCTATGTATTTTTTTTTTTTTAACTGTAAAGGCTTTGTCAAGGCAATATTCAAAATTTGTCTGGTCAAGCTTTGCTTTTCTAGTTAAAAACTGTTTCAAATTATTTTTATTTTACTTTCATTTTGTTGCTATTTAAATTTTAAAATCACAATTCTACACTCTGTTTGCTACCTCAATTCAAACTGTATTAAAATTCAGAAATTGAATTCGAAAGCAAGTCTAAAAACCTAAAAGACCCCAATATCACCCTGGACTTAAGTAGTATGGGTATATTTGCAGCAATAGCCAAAAATACATTGTATTATATGGGTCAAAATTTTCTTTTATGCCAAAAATGTATTAGGATATTAAGTAAAGGTCATATTCCATGAAGATATTTTGTAAATTTCCTACCATAAAAATATCAAAACTTTATTTTTGATTTGTAATATGCATTGCTAAGAACTTTTAATTGGACAGCTTTCTCAATATTTCATTTTTTGGCACGCTCAGATTCCAGATTTTCAAATAGTATCTGAGCCAAATACTGTTCTAAGCTAACATCAATGAAAAAGTTTATTTATTCAGCTTTCAGATGATGTATAAATCTCAGTTTTAAAAAAATTTACCTTTATGACTGGTTTTGTGGTCCAGTGTCACAAATAGTGAATCTGTATTTGGAAAAGCATGGAAAACGATTATCACATTCTACAGAGCTACTAAGGGGATGTGGTTAGCCCGCTTGCTAGCAGTAGCCTGTTTCATTACAGTACATAAAATCACTTACCACATAAACAGAGTAAGGAGAGATGACTGATTGGACAATGGCAAATGATTTGCAGATCCTGAGCTCCACTGACAAACATCTATTCCTGCAAAATTTATGATAAGTACTGCCGCTCCATATTATACACGTGTGATTGTGTGTTTGCAAATCTTGAAAGTGAAAGTAAAAAGTGAATGCGCATTCAAAAGCGATTTCAATGCCCTGCATATTAATAGCCGCTTACTGATGCCCAAAATTCATATACAGTATAATTATAATTAATAATAATTGCGAGTGAAAGCACTGAAAGGGGTTCCGTAGTACACTTCATTTCCTTACTAAATACGGTATTCGGATTCGGGCACATCTCCACATAAAAACACTCATAAGCAGGCTCAGATAAAATCTGTAAATTTTTTCTGAATTTTCTGTGCTCACTTCAGGGAAAATTTGCAGGACTACACGCATCACAAGCCGAAAGAATAATCGATAGGCCAAATATTTCATGAACAAACAAGCAAGGATCAGGGGATTTGTAGAACTATGTGATTGACAGGTGTTCTAGGTCTGCTGAAATCTGCTTATCAGTTAATGCCAGCGCTCCTGACTCTCGGAATAATCCGATGGGAGTAAAGAAACTACAGACCTGCGAGGAGCTCAAACTTTAGTTCTGTGTTTTCTCTTACAAACTGCGACACTGAAATTAGGGTGGAGTTTGCCTCTGGCTCTGGGATGTAGATCATCTATTTTCTCATTCCCTTTTTCTTTTTTTTCCTCTCTCTTTTCCAGAGCAATTCATTTTCTCTTGCATCTGGGTTGTGTTCAAGGGCATCACAGCACGATGGTGCTTCACAGCCTTGTCTCCCTCCATGAGACCTGGCCTGGACTTCCTAACATCCCAGCACACCACCAAAACACAACCATTAGACCCAGAAGCCATCACAATAAAAGACATACTGAACTGATATTTACCACATGAGTTTGAATCTAGATAATCTGCTGTGTGACAGTGAGACCACACCATCCTGCATGGAAAATTAAAAGTTGTGTGTCTGCAAGCACATCTGTGATGTTAAGAGTCTGGCACTAAAGAGAGAGTTTGGCAGTCCAATCTTCTTTCAGTGACATCCAGAATGTTTCTTAGCGTGGTCAAACACTGTTTTGGAGCGAATAACGTTCACAGGGCTGTATTTAGTAAACAGAGCGTCCGAATGGTTCCAGAAGGGCTCAGAAAGTGCAATGAATCATGGTCCTGCACAGTGAGGTAACCCTGCATTCCAACCTTGTTCCACACTCATATTCCAGAATGCTGAGATAATGTTCTAATTATATGTTTTGGAAATTTTTAAGATCCCAAGGAAATCGAGACTTTAGAGCTCTTGAATGCTGCGAGCGGCCCCAATCCTGTCTATAGCCCTGTATCGTGCACAACACACCCCCCTATCCCTTCATCATTTCATTACAGGAGTGTTATTAAAATCCACTTAACGGCACGCACAGCTTTGCTCTATGGAAAGTATGCAACAGGCCAACAGGCCCCTGAAAGTCTGACCCTCAACATCTGCTTTGAATCTGGTTAAAATACACACGGCCTGTTACAATTGGTCAGTGTGCTTGCCGAGTGCCTTGTATACCAGGGCAGATGGATGGTTTTCCACTTTTCCGTATGTCTTATGCAGATGGGTTGATTTTTCATTTCCAATAACCTTCGCTCAGGTGCAGGTGACATGTTTGCGGCTTCCTTATCATGCCAAGCAACAGCTTGCCAGCAAATAACAAAACACACTCACACTATGATCCATAGCCTAGAAAATTGGTGTCAGCATGGCAAATCCATGGGTCACATGGCAAGGAACCTGTGCAAACCCTGTTGAAAAAAAACTAGCTTAAACCAGTCTGGCTTACTGGTTTTGGCTGGTTTAAGTCAGTCTCCCAGACTGGGCAAGATAGCGTTTAGCCGGCTCAGCAGCGGGAAACTGCCTAAAACCACCCTAAACCAGCAACTCAGTCTGGTCCAAGATGTTTTGTTTTTTTTTAACAGGGAATATACTCAAACTCATTCATGCATCATCTCCAGAAACAAAAAACAAAAGCTCAAGAGCAAAAAGACGACTCATTAAACATTTACAAAGATTACACGAAGCAGTCAATAAATAAAATAATAAATAAACTGGAAACAAAACAGCAAAACATCTGCTATAGCAGAATATCATAATCATCATCATTCACACAGACTGTCAGGAATCAAGCTTTGAGGCTGAAATATAAAGAGAGAGAATTGTGAAAAGAAAGATACATAAGATGGAGAAGAGGAGAAGATGAGAAGTAGATATGGGGAGTTTCTTTTTGATGACATCCTCCATCGGCTGTTCTTTGCACACAATGCTTCTGATATCACAGTGACATCACAATGATGTCACACAGCAAAATATTTAGCATCAAGCATGCCGCTTCATCAGGCACACACAATTCAAAAACATCTTGCATGCATTACATTCCTGTTCTGACAGGGCACAGTACTAACGCAAATGATTTTGAATCAAAACAGTAATAATTTAGGAGTGACCCATCAGGACAGGAACCCAAACACTAAATATAAGAGTATGACTTACAAGATTTCGTCGTTTTGGAACTCCAGAACACCATGGCTGTCTTCAAAGTCCTCTCCCCCTCCACGTGCAGTTCCCTCAATGGTTTTATATGGCAGTGCCACCACTCCACGGGCCCCAGACGTACGCAGGACCTTCACTTCCATGACACCCACACTCTCACTAACGTGGGTGACTGGCTCTTCAAACGTGAAGATTCCAGCATGGTCATCGTCGAAGATGGTGACTGTTGCTGAGGAGGGCAAACCAAGCGTTGCGATGGTCTCCACATGGTTGGCCTCAGTGGTCTCGGGCTCATCACCCTCATGAAGCACACGGACATTGCTGAGGTGGATGAGGAAGTTCTCGTCCTCTTCAAAAATGTCATCGTCAATAATTCCAACTCGGATCTCCTTCTGCGTCTCACCTGGCTTGAAAACGATAGTGCCTTCTGTGAATTCGTAATCTGAGCCGGCGTTTGCGGTACCATCTTCCGTGCGGAATTCCACTGAGACGGTCTGGTTGAGATCGCCTCCACGACGGATCACATTCACCGCTACGGTGCCGCAGTTTTCCAAGCACTGGTAAGAACCAGGGTCAAAAAAGATCTTAGAAATCGGGTCGTTCTCTCCAGTGTCACTGCGCACCTCGTGCACGCTCACTGCTTTACGAGCTTGGTCCGCCGCATGCTTCTTCAGAATGTTGCCTGCACCGGTCATTAAGCGGGTCGCTTGGCATCGGTAGAATGCACGGCTCTTCTGCTGCTGGCTGAGCACCTGGTAATTAGCCAGTTCAATCAACTGCTCCACCTCTTTATCAGGATGTTTCTGCTTCAGCTCCTTCAGGATCTTTGCCATTTCACGTCTTGCTTCCTCCTCATCAAGATCTTTGTCTTCCAGTTCCAAAGCCAGAGATCCATCCAAGAAGTCCACCGCGTGAGAGTTCAACATCTTCCCGTCCATCTCAATATCCACCTTGGATGGCAGAGGACGGTCGCCCTCCGTCTCGATGATCATGCCACGGTGCTTGCCAGCTCGGTATCGCTTGTAAACATACTTGTAAAACAGCAGGCGGCGGTCAGCGATCCAAGCAAAGACCACGCAAATTGGAAAGAAGAAAAGCGTGAGAAGACCTTCCCAGACTTGGACGACACCTGGTGAGATAACAGCCAAGATCAGGTAGAGCCACAAGTAGGCGAAGATGCTCCAAGCGGCGGTGACGAAGAAAACACGAAGGTGTTTGACCTTGCGTTGCTCTCCATCGGGCACCACGTAGACACAGATTCCAATAATGACGAACATGTTGAAAGCTGCACTGCCGACGATGGTAGAGGGTCCGAGGTCACCAGCTTCAAACTTGTGGCCGCACACTTCAATGACCGAGAGTAGAATCTCAGGAGCTGAAGACCCCAGAGCCATTAGGGTGAGGTTGGACACAGTTTCGTTCCAGATGCGTACAGTCGTAGTGGTCGTTTCACCATTGGGTTTCTTAATAGTGATCTCCTTCTCCTGAGAGGTGATGACCTCGATGGATGCCATGAAGCGGTCAGCAATAATCGAAACTCCCAGAAACATGTATACCAGTGCCACAAAGTAAACGGTGGCCCTTGCTACCTTGTCTCCAAACGAAGGATTTGGGGGCTCCCATACCGGAAGGATGACTCCTGGGGCACATGAAACTGACCCACCACAGCTCAAAGACTTGTTGGCAGGAGAACTATGATCCTGGCTGTGGTCTGGAGCATGTTCCGCTGTCACATGGTGGACGTTGTAGAGCATTATCACCATGACGACTAGACACTGAAAGCTCAGGAAGAGGCGTGGGGAGGTCTCACGATGCCTCATCGTTCCTTACTCGGCGACAAACTTCTGCTATAATAGAAACAGAAAAGGGGATGAAGAGAAGAATTAAGAAAAATAGATCAAGCAGCTATTGAAATCAAACCAGGGCACTGATCACCAACAACCTCAGACAAACGTGTTCTCAAAATCTGTTGCATTATTACGACGTGTGTGACACTGATTCAAGGCTGACATTTTTAGAACATTTGCTGAAAGGCACGTTCCCAAAATGTCAGGTAAAAAAACCCTCATTCTGCAGCATCTGGACTTGATTATCTATTTGTCAATTTTGTTTATCAATTCAATCATCAGGTTCATTTCAACAGAATGCATAAACAAGTCCAGATGCTCCCTTAAGCCTCAATGACATTACGTTTTGCTAGTTGCTTCTCCGCTATTAGTCCAGAGCAGTTGGTTCCAAAAAATAATCCAACGAAGTTCAGGTTGGGACGCTGGTGCTTGACTGCAAGCAAGCAGACCTGACTTCAAACGATGCCTGCAAAATGCATCATCAGACAAAGGGTGGCAATTGGCCCCTGAGGCAATAAGAAGAAACACTTATCATGGTGCAAAACATATGCATGGACACACACCCACAGGGTCACGCACACACTCATGTCTGCAGTCATCAATGGGCATAGTGCACAGCAAAAGCTTGCAGGCATTACTCACACATTCATATGAAACTACAATCGCTTAGCTTTTAATAGGCCTACATGATTATTTAATCATACGCATTTCAGTAGCTTTAACGATCTGGAATGCAAAAGAACCGCTTTAATTCAGCACTGCTCAAACCTCGCTCACTCTCATTCACATCTACCGCAACCTAGTGCTCTCATTCAGCACCTCTACCCCATCCACTGATGAAACATCTGTTATCCCACAACGTATGCGATGCGGACAAGCATCGTTTCTTATTTGGGTGCTCTTATTGTTCGAAAAACGTTGGCTTTAGGGCTTTTTTCGCGATGTGCTTATGGAGCGCAGAGGCTCTTGCAACCAGATCGTGTTTAATACAACTTTCACGTGCACATCAGAATCCCGTAAAACGGGGTGAAGGCGAACGGCCGGTTAAATCATCATCATCTGCGGGGCCACTGCGGAGCGGAGCGGAGCGGAGCGGACCGGACGGGCACGAGTGCGCACCTCTGTATCAAATGGGTCACTCTGCGTAATGATCATATGAATGTGATACTCGGTTTGTCTGTGGCCCCCTATTAACCCTCATGCAACGCTATCGCCACCATAGCTCCACGCAAACCCATATATATATATATACAAATAAAGAAGGTTCTCTTACCGTAACGGCGCTCCGTGAAGTAGTTAATCTGTGGGAAAACGGCAGCAGGAGTGTTACCGGAGACAGTGCTTGTCGGAAGCCGTCAGTAGTATCCCAGCTCGCATTAGTTTAGGTTTTTATATATGAGATGCAGGAAAGATTACAGACGCACGCGTGTATTATACGCACCCTCCGATTTCCATACACGCGTGTTTTTCCCCAAACAGACCCGTAGCGATCAAATATCTGATGCTTTATCAGCAAATCTGTGAGAGCTGAAATGTGCGTGCGAGTTCTTCCTCATTCTTCCCTCTCTCGGCTGGTTCAGTGTGTGTGTGTGACTGGGTGCGTGAGTGAGTGTGTGTGAGCGAGCGTGTGCGCGCGTGCCGCGGAGCCTCGCGGTCTGTGAGTGGGATACGCGCTCCGCGTTCGGGAAGAGAAAGAGAAAGAGTGCGAGCAGGGATTCTGCTTCAGCGTTTCTCTTTTTCTCTCTCTTGCCCTCTCTCATACATACAGAGTATGAACGCAAACGGTCCTTTATCCCTGTTACTGATGATCAATGAAAGAATTATCAGTCACGGTGACCACGTGATACAATACCGGTTTCATTTGTAGTGGTGTAATACATCACACACTCGACATCTCATTCATTTTCTATACTGCAACCTCTCCAGCCGGCCGTATAAACCACACCATTCCATGATGAACGGTTTTGTCTGTAAGTAGCAAAGCGGGAAATCCCACTCATTCCGCGAATCACTTGTTTAGGTTCAACACGTTTAATAGTCAATATGTAATATTTCTGTTTTCTGTTCTATTAAAATAACATACTTTTCGTACAACTAATAAGCAAATGTTTCATATAATTCTCAGTTCAATAGGTTAGTCATTTGCTGACTTGTGAACCGCCAACATCTGTTCTCATTTGTAAACGATTCATTCGAATCGAATTTTGAACCTGCTCACTGAATGATCTGAGAACGAAAGAACGATTGGTTAAATCGGACATCGCTATTTATCATCGCTGCATTTATGACTGACTCAAAGTACAGCAAAAACTAACATTTTCATATATTTTTTAATATTTAAAATAACTGTTTTCTGTTTGAATATATATTAAAATGTAATTTATTCCTGTGATTTCAAAGCTAAATTTTACCATCATTACTCCAGTCACATGATCCTTTAGAAATAATTTTAATATTCCGATTTGCTGCTCAAAAACATTTATTAATACTATTATGCTGAAAACAGCTGAGTAGAATTTTTCAGGTTTCTCTGATGAATAGAATGTTCAGAAGAACAGCATTTATCTGAAATAGAAATATTTTATAACATTATAAATGTCCTTATCACTTTTGATCAATTTAAAGCATCCTTTCTAAATAAAAATATTAATTTCTAGAATTTCTTAGAATCATTTCTGAAGGATCATATGACACTGAAGACTGGAATAATGATGCTGAAAATTTAGCTTTGATCACAGGAATAAATTACATTTTAGAATATATTCAAACAGAAAGAACTTATTTTGAATAACTAGTAGAAATATTGCACAATATTACCGCTTTTGCTTTAGCCAAAAAGAAATGCTTATTTTAAAGAAAAATGTTGGATGTACTTCATATATACCATAATATGGATATATATATATATATATATATATTAATACATCACACACAAACACACACACACACACACGTTGTGTTTACATGTTTTATGGGGACATTCCATAGGCGTAATGGTTTTTATACTGTACAAACCATATTTTCTATCGCCCTACACCTACCCTACACCTAAACCTAGCCCTCACAGGAGACTGTGCACACTTTTACTTTCTCAAAAAAACTCATTCTGCATGATTTATAAGCCTGTTTCCTCATGGGGACCTCATAAATGTCTTCACAAGGTCAAAATTTACTGGTATTACTATCCTTGTGGTCCCCATAACGTGATAAATACCAGGTGCACACACACACACACACACACACACAAATAAGCAGTGTGAAGTTCAGAAGTTCACATGCATGCGTGCACACATTCACTTTAATCTCGAATTTACATCTTAATTGCATCATTTCATTAAAACCTAAGCAGATTTCTTTGATCTTCACCCTTTTCTGAATGCAACCCCCTCTCTCTCTTTAAATTATTCCACATGTAACATGACTTTATTTCTAAGATGCTGATAATCACACATGTATCAAGATGATTCATCTATTATTTTTTAATATTACTGTGCATGATATAGAAACAAAATTGCAGGACACTGCATATCTGCACCAAAAAAGAAGAGCATTCTACAGTAATCTGTCCCCTGCTTTCCTACTGCCTACCTACTTTTTGGTCAGGCTGCAATAACACATTGTGCCAACAGAGGCGCCTTAGAGACATGAAGCTCTGGATTACAGCACAGGTGAGTTTTCACCTTTGGTGGTCTCTGGTGATTTGCTTCTCTTTTTTTATCACTCAAACTGTTAGATCATTATATAGCAAGCATAAGCAAGCCTTCAGGTCAGAGACAAATAAAACTGATTTTTACTCTGTGGAATCAGCCAGGTGTGGCAAATGATACCAGACTTGTGCAAATATTTGCTCGGGCTCTTTTGTTTTGAAACAATTTGCTTCATTCATCTATATTTGGCTCAGTTGTGCGTTTTATAAGGCCACATCTGACGCCCAGAGGAGCTCAGCGACAGTGATGCAACCTAAACTACTGAACACACAAAAAGTTACGTCCTTGCAGTTCCTCAGACACCACTGTGGTCAGAGTAGAGGACGCTGAGCTTTGCCACTAATGTAAAAATAAAGTTACAGTAGTTGTTTTTTTTCCCTCAATAAATCTAAAGGTGAGTTAAAAAAGAAGCAGCAGCTGTTTTGGCTTTGCTCAGGTGCAGTACAGCGTGGCCTAGTTCTTGTTCATTTTGGCCAGAGGGAAATGTCTCTCTCTCTTTCTCTCCTTCCCTCTCACTGCTTCTCTACTCGTCCCTCATTCGCCCTAACAGTCTCTCTCATCCTCCAGTGTTGATCCAGTAGGTTACAGCCAGTTTGGGCCAACCTGAAGTGCAAAAATGCCAGCCGTAGACCATAATCTTTTTCATGCACACAAATAGACGTAACAGATTTCATACAAAGACAATGATATTTACAATACCCAACCTTCATGCAAACCTGTTGACATTTCTAGATCTGGAGTCAAACATGATTTATGAGCTATTCAAATAGTGTAGAGCACTTCAAATATCCACACATTAGTTTTTGACACATTTTTCTATTTTTATTCATACGCATGCAAATCCATGAAATCATAAACACAAGCTCATGCAAATTCCAAAGGTTAAGTTTAGTGAACTCTGATCTGCAAATTCGTATCAAGTTAAGACATATGACCATGTCATGCCGTAATCTCTTGGCTGAATGAAAACGAAAGCTGCAGGTTTGTAGCACTGCAATAAAGTTGAGTAGACTGTACATTTTTACAGATTGAACCTATTATTATTCACCATATTTTGAATTTATGTTTTTTAAAAAGACGCAGTTTCCATAGAGATTTCTCCAGCTCAAAGTCTAATGCGTCCACGACATCAGTATAGCCAAGCCTACAGTACAAAGACACGTAAATCAACGAAGCTGGTATTTTCTGACACAAATGCACTCAGGACATTATATAATCCGCTAATTCTGTAATTGTATAATTCTGTTTTAGGCCCCACAGGGAACTTTGCAAAAATGAAAGCTTACTCATACTGAACAAAGGGTGAAAAAGGCCAACCGCTGCATATAATTACAGTTACTGAGTAACATTTTGTTGACAAACTGAAAAATGTATTATAACAAAGATTCTGTCAGAATGCAGAGCTGTTTGTCTCTCTTATACACTATTAGTCATATGATGAGGCTGTATTCTTTGATAACAGTACCCTGATCTGCGTTAGACTCTATAGTGCAATTAAACAGGGAGGGAGTGTTCTCATCTCTTAACATGACAAAAATATTTCCTGTCTCTGATAACATTTGATAACTTAACCAGGCTCTTCCTGTCGTCCGTGTCTCATAACTCTCAGCTGTCCTCTTCAGTCTCCCACCTTTTCCACTCAGCACTTTTATCTCACTCAGATCTAATGTGACAAAACTTGTTTGTCTTCTGCGCTGTTGGTGACATGCTGACAGTGAATATGTTCTGTATACATGTGCGTTTTCTATTCTATTTCTATTCTTTACGGATGAAAAAACCTGTATACATCTCTAATATTATGTCTGAGCAGTACACCAAAGCATTACCAAACCAGAAACATAATATTACACTGCATTTGTGTCAATGAAATAAGTAAAACCTCAAGTTATGGTTTAAACAGGACTGTTTAAACTAAAAATAAAAATTGTAATTATTGACTTATGTCATTCCAAACCCATATTAAAGGGATAGTTCATCCAAAAATGAAAAATGTGTCATTAATTACTCACCCTTATATTGTTCCAAAACTGGAAGACTTTTATTCATCTTCAGAACACAGATTAAGTTATTTTTGAGGAAATGCGAGAGCTTTCTGACCCTGCGTAGATAGCAACACTGACACGTTCAAGGCCCAGATAGGCAGTAAGGACGTTGTTAAAACAGTTAATGTGACATCAGTGGTTCAA
This sequence comes from Labeo catla, assembly GCA_012976165.1. Classification (NCBI taxonomy): domain Eukaryota; kingdom Metazoa; phylum Chordata; class Actinopteri; order Cypriniformes; family Cyprinidae; genus Labeo; species Labeo catla. Next base: position 127,215 of record VONZ01000632.1, on the reverse strand, counting down.
CCTTAATTTTACGAAGCTACAAGAATACTTTTGTTGCGCAAAGAAAACAAAAATAATGACTATTAAAGGGGTCATCGGATGCACATTTTCCACAAGTTGATATGATTCTTTAGGGTCTTAATGAAAAGTCTCTAATATACTTTGCTTAAAAATTCTCAATGGTTTTTTAAAACAACACCCATTTTACCTTGTCAAAATGAGCTCTACAAAAATCATCTCATTCTAAGGGGTTGTTCCTTTAAATGCAGATGAGCTCTGCTCACCCTGCCCTTCTCTTCTCTCTGTGGAATGATGATCTTCTTTACTTTAGCCGCTAAACTTCCTAACTACCACGTTATAAGGAAAGGCGATCGCAAAGATTCATAAAAAATGCTTATACACAATTCTGCTGTAAGTGAAGCTGAATCATGAATGATTCGCGCGAACATAGATGGATATATGTAGTGTCACGGTTCATGGGTTTACTTACTCTTCCTTGCTGGTGTCTGTGTGAGTGTGGGCGTGGCTGGGCTTCGTTGACGAGCTGATCAGATTCAGCTGCGGCTCGTTAACACCGCTATTTAAGATTAGCTCTGTTTGTCCTTTGTTGTCAGATCGTCTGGTTGTTGTTGTTCGCCCTGGATGTCTCCTGTGTTTTCTCCGTGCCTGCCGTGTCTGGATCCCGGTTTCTTGGTCCCTCGTTGTTTCCTGTTCCAGGCTGTCGGCGTTCGGTTGTCCACTGATCCCTGCGTCACCAGCTTTTCTCCACCTGTGGCTCGACCAGCCTTCTGACCTACTGTGTTCAGTATTTTGCTTGTTCTAATAAACTGTTTAACTGCATCGCGCTATTGAATCCTGACTCTTTCATCCTGACAGAACGATCTGACCACTATGGATTCAGCGGATGCACCAACGCTTCGGGACATTTTGACTGCCAACAACGCTCGCATGGATCGACAGGATGAACAAATGATCGCAACTGGTCGAGCCGTGCAAGCTTTGGTGACGCAGGTGTCCGAGCTCACCAACCAACTGCAACAACTGAGATCGCCCGCTGCGCCCTCCCCACGAGCCTCGACTACCCACGCCAGAGGTTTACGCTGGTGAGCCAAACCTTTGTAGAGCGTTCCTAACTAAATGTTCCATGTATTTCTCATTGCAGCCTGTCACTTTCGCATCGGAACAGTCTAAGGTGGCTCTGGTGTTAACGTTGCTCTCTGGGCGTGCTGCCCAATGGGGGACAGCGTTGTGGGAGAACCAACATCCGTGCTGTGCCTCGTTCCAACTGCTATCTGAGGAGATGAGACGTGTTTTCGATCGTGCCGTCCTGGGTCGCGAGGCGGCCAGTGTGTTGGCGGATTTACGGCAGGGGGATCGTACCGTCTCGGACTATTCCATCGAGTTCCGGACACTGGCTGCCGAATGCAAGTGGAACGAGGCAGCGCAGTGGGACATGTTCCTGCATGGGTTGGCTGACCGTGTTCAAAGAGAAATATTCACTTTGGAATTACCTGCAGACTTAGATGGACTTATTTCCCTGGCTCTTCGGGTGGACTCCCGACTTCAGCGTCGCAATCAGTTGACCTGTCCATCCTCGTTATCAGAATTACCTGTCCATCCCGTCCATGCGGCCAGCAACACGGTCAGCCCGGTTCTCGATCACGAACCCATGCAGGTGGGTAGAGCTCGGCTCTCCCGGGAGGAGAGGGACCGAAGAAGATCTAAGGGCCTCTGTTTGTACTGTGGTGCCGCGGGACATTTTCTGTCTAACTGCCCGTTAAAAGACCGGGCCCGACAGTAGGGCGAGGGTTACTGTCGGGCAGCCTATCACAGAGCAACCCTTCGTCGATGACGCTCCTCCCGGTGAGTCTGCAGTGGACAACCGAATTCCACCACTGTAAGGCTTTGCTGGACTCCGGGGCAGAAGGTAATTTTATGTACTGGAATTTCGCTCGTCTACTTCACGTTCCTATAACTCCTCTCACCCTCAAGATCTCTGTTAACGCTTTGAATGGACAGTCTCTACCTTGCATAACTCACACCACTGCTCCCATCACCATGATCACCTCCGGTAACCACAAGGAGGAGCTCACCTTCCTTCTCATCACATCCCCCTTGGTTCCTGTTGTTCTGGGTCATCCCTGGCTGGTTCACCACAATCTTAAAGTGGATTGGGGCCATGATTCCGTATCCTCATGGGGGGAGTCTTGTTTTTCTAACTGTCTTTTGTCGGCCTGTCCTTCTGTGTCTCGTTCTCTGTTGCAGGAGGAGTCGGTGAACCTGTCAAACGTGCCCACGGAGTACCTCGACCTGAAGGAAGTGTTCAATAAGTCCAGGGCTGCTTCTCTTCCCCCGCATCGTCCCTATGACTGTGCCATAGAGTTATTGCCAGGTACGTCTCCGCCTAAGGGCAAATTATACTCGCTTTCTGCTCCAGAGAGGGAGGCCATGGAGAAATACATTTCTGATTCTCTGGCAGCCGGGCTCATTCGTCCTTCCTCTTCTCCCGCTGGGGCAGGATTCTTTTTTGTCAAGAAGAAGGATGGTTCCCTACGACCTTGTATTGACTACCGAGGGCTGAACAGCATCACGGTTAAGAATACTTATCCTTTGCCGTTGATGTCTTCAGCTTTCGAGAGGTTGCAGGGAGCTTCCATTTTTTCTAAATTGGATTTGCGCAATGCCTATCATTTGGTTCGCATTAGGGAGGGGGATGAGTGGAAGACCGCTTTTAACACCCCCAGGGGGCACTTTGAATACTTGGTCATGCCCTTCGGGCTGTCCAACTCGCCCGCAGTCTTTCAAGCTCTCGTTAATGACGTGTTGAGAGATATGGTCGACCATTTCATTTATGTCTACCTGGACAACATATTGATTTTTTCTTCTTCTCTCCAGGAACACGTTCAGCACGTCAGGCAAGTGCTCCAGAGGCTGCTAGAGAATGGGCTTTTTGTCAAGGCAGAGAAATGCGTTTTTCATGCACAGTCCGTTCCATTTCTGTGGTATATCGTCTCGTCCGAGGGAATTCGCATGGATCCCGATAAGGTTAAGGCTATGGTGGATTGGCCAACCCCTGATTCCCGCAAGGCCCTGCAGAGGTTTTTGGGGTTCGCTAATTTCTACCGGCGTTTTATTCGCTATTTCAACCAACTAGCCGCTCCTCTGACTGCCTTAACCTCCTCCAAAACGACGTTCAGGTGGTCCGATGCAGCCAACGTTGCATTTACCAACCTCAAGAGCCGCTTCGTTTCTGCTCCCGTTCTCGTTGCCCCTGATCCTACACGTCAGTTTGTGGTGGAGGTTGACGCGTCAGAGGTGGGGGTAGGTGCGGTTCTTTCTCAGCGTTCTTCCTCGGACGACAAGATGCACCCCTGCGCTTTTTCTTTCTCACCGCATGTCGACTGCCGAACGTAATTACGATATTGGTAACAGAGAGCTGTTGGCGGTTAAGCTAGCGTTGGAGGAATGGCGTCATTGGTTAGAGGGTTCGGGGGTACCCTTTATTGTCTGGACCGATCATAAGAACCTCGAGTACATCAGGTCTGCTAAACGTCTCAACTCCAGGCAGGCTCGGTGGGCTCTTTTTTTCGGTTGTTTTGATTTTTCCATTTCTTATCGTCCGGGGTCTAAAAACATCAAGCCCGACGCGCTATCTCGTTTTTTTGATCGTTCGGAACGTCTTTCCACTCCCGAGCACATTATTCCTGAGAGGCTGGTTATTTCTGCTCTCACTTGGGAGCCTTAGATGGGGTAACGCCCCCATCCGGGTGCCCACCGAGTCGGTTATTTGTGCCGGAGAATTTACGGTCCGACGTTATTCAGTGGGCTCATTGTTCTAACGTAGCTTGCCACCCAGGAATTAATCACACTAAGTTTCTTGTTAAACAATGGTTCTGGTGGTCTTCCTTGGCCCGCGACACTCAGGATTTTGTTTTGGCCTGTTCAGTCTGCGCGCGTGCTAAGACGTCTAATCAACCTCTGGAGGGGTTACTTCAGCCGCTGTCAGTCCCTTCGAGACCCTGGTCCCACATCGCACTCGATTTCGTTTCTGGTCTCCCACCCTCCCAGGGAAATACGGATGTTTTGACCGTAGTGGACCGGTTCTCGAAGGCGGCCCATTTTATTCCCTTGCCTAAATTACCATCTGCCAAGGAGACAGTGGCTACTGTCGTTGATCATGTCTTTCGCATTCATGGCCTCCCGATGGACGTGGTTTCCGACAGGGGTCCCCAGTTCATTTCCAGATTTTGGAGGGAGTTTTGCCGTCTACTGGGGCGAGTGTTAGTCTATCTTCTGGTTTCCACCCTCAGAGCAACGGGCAGACTGAGAGGGCTAATCAGGATCTTGAGAGAGTGTTGCGGTGTTTAGTCTCTCAGAACCCATCTTCCTGGAGCCAACAGCTCTCATGGGTTGAGTACACACATAACTCGTTACCAGTCTCGTCCACGGGCCTCTCACCATTTGAGTGTAGTTTAGGTTACCAGCCACCTATTTTTCCCAGTCTGAATTCCGAAGTCGCGGTTCCCTCCGCCCACGCCTTCGTTCAGAGGTGCCATCGCACCTGGAGGAGAGCCCGAGAGACTCTTCTCCAGGTGGGAGTGCACACCAAGGTTCAGGCCGATCGCCACCGGTCTAAGCCTCCCGTCTACGTCGTTGGTCAAAAAGTGTGGCTTTCTTCCAGTAACATTCCGCTCCGCTCCGTTTGTAATAAATTAGCACCCAAATTCATAGGCCCTTTCACTGTCACTAAGATCCTTAGTCCAGTGGCAGTCCGCCTCAAACTTCCTCCAGCGTACAGGAGAATTCACCCCGTCTTTCACGTTTCCAAAATCAAGCCCGTTTTTCGTTCTCCCATTAATCCGCCTGCCCCGGTTCCTCCACCGCCGCGTCTCGTAGATGGGGAACTTACTTATTCGGTCCGTCGCATTCTGGACTCGAGGCGGAGGGGACGTGGAATTCAGTACTTGGTGGACTGGGAAGGTTACGGTCCGGAGGAGAGAAGTTGGGTTCCGGCTAGGGACATTCTGGATCACTCCCTTATTGATGATTACAATCTACGGGTAGGTTCCTCTGAGAGCGCCACGGTTCATGGGTTTACTTACTCTTCCTTGCTGGTGTCTGTGTGTGTGTGTGAGTGTGGGCGTGGCTGGGCTTCGTTGATGAGCTGATCAGATTCAGCTGCGGCTCGTTAACACCGCTATTTAAGATCAGCTCTGTTTGTCCTTTGTTGTCAGATCGTCTGGTTGTTGTCGTTCGCCCTGGATGTCTCCTGTGTTTTCTCTGTGCCTGCCGTGTTTGGATCCCGGTTTCTTGGTCCCTCGTTGTTTCCTGTTCCAGGCTGTCGGCGTTCGGTTGTCCACTGATCCCTGCGTCACCAGCTTTTCTCCACCTGTGGCTCGACCAGCCTTCTGACCTACTGTGTTCAGTATTTTGCTCCTTCTAATAAACTGTTTAACTGCATCGCGCTATTGAATCCTAACTCTTTCATCCTGACAGGTAGATCGGGAGGCACATTCCATTCACAAAGAAATGTAATCTACTGCATCTTCAGCAGCTCAGATGTCGGGAGTAAATGACGACCGCTATGTTCATTATTACATCCAGCAACACAACACCTCAATCGCTCAATTGGAGATATTCTTGTCTAACTTACATCCCTGCTCCGGCATCGAAACAAGGAAAGCTACTGGACTGTGACAGCTGGTCTGAGATAAGAGCTCATGTCAATCAACTATCGTGGAAGTGGCCTCTGTCGGTGTGACGGGACACCGACAGGCATCTGAGAACGGCTCGATTTGAAAAAGGGGATATTATTTTTACAGATTAATTAAAAACCACTACATGGATTTTTGTCATTATAGGGTAGATTTGTACATACACTGCCAACACACATTAATGTTCAAACAACATGAAAAAGTGAACTTAGCATCCGATGACCCCTTTAAACTATTTCTTCTCTTCTGTGTCAGTCTTTGACGTGTTAAAAGTTCCTAGAGACACAGATGGCAGCCTTTTTCCTTAGTTTAAGATGTGTTGTACCAAAAAACCTTTAAAGGAGAAGTCCACTTCCAGAACAACAATTTACAAATAATTTACTCACCCCCTTGTCATCCAAGATGTTCATGTCTTTCTGTCTTCAGTCGTGCAGAAATTATGGTTTTTGAGGAAAACATTTCAGGTTTTTTCTCCATATAATGGACTTCATTGGTGCAAAATGTAGTTTAAATGCGGCTTCAAAGGGCTCTAAATGATCCCAGCCGAGGAAGAAGGGTTTTATCCAGCGAAACACTCAGTCATTTTTTTCGAAAAATAAAAATTTGTATACTTTTTAAGCACAAAAGCTTGTGTAACACTAGCTCTGCGATGCGCATTCACAATGCTACGAATTAGTGATGGGTCGTTCTTGAACGATTCATTCATTTTGAACGATATTTAATGTGACTCGGGAAGAATGAGTCGTCTCGGGGAGTGATTCGTTCAGTCGCGCATGTGCAACATCCTATCAGGTTCTGTACTGGAATTAGTTCACCTGTTTCGAGTCTTCAGGGTTTTTCGAGTTGTTTGTTTATCTTATGGGGCTGTCACGTGATGAACGAACGACTTGAACCCGAAGACTCGAAAGATTAACTAATTAATTCTTTTTCCGGGTCTCACTCTGCTTTGGTTGAGCTTATGGGGCTGTCACGTGATGAACAAATGACTCAAACCCGAAAACTTGTCAGATAAGAGGTGAGGTGAGCTAATCATAGACTAAAGACCCATATAAACAATGAATTAATCTTTTCTGTTTCTTATAGCATTATAGTTTTGTCTTGTTTGTAGTGTAATCAACGTTTGTGTAAGCAGTAGACGTGTTAATGAAGTAACACGTAACATTTTAATTATATTTTGCTAAAATGAACAAAATGACTCGAAAAGAGATTTGTTCATTTTGCTGAACGAGACTCAAAGGTCAGTCGGTAAAATGATTCGAACTTCCCATCACTACTACGAATCACGTCTAAGTTCATCGTCTGTGCTCTCCGGCTAAAAATGGTAGAGTATGGCAAAAAACTCCATGTTATTTTCTCCTACAACTTCAAAATCATCCGACATCGTTGTACCTTTTTGTTTGTAAACAGCGTTTGACTTACTTGCACTGTCTTAGTTTGCGTGTTTGCTTTGTAAACACTGGGTCTATAGTTCCGGCGTGACCTTTCAGCATGATTCAATAGTACGTGAACGCGCAGAATGCCCCAGAACCTGTGCTACACGAGCTTTTGTGCTTAAAAAGTATACAAATTTTTATTTTCCGAAAAAAAACGACAGATCGTTTCGCTAGATAAGACCCTTCTTCCTCGGCTGGGATTGTTTAGAGCCCTTTGAAGCTGCATTTAAGCTACATTTTGGAAGTTCAAAATCGGGGCACCAGTCAAGTCTATTATATGAAGAAAAATCCTGAAACACTTTCCTCAAAAAACATAATTTCTTTATGACTGAAGACAGAAAGACGTGAACATCTTGGATGACAAGGAGGTGAGTAAATTATTTTTGAATTGTTGTTCTGGAAGTGGACTTCTCCTTTAAGGGTGTTGAACAAAAAAAAAGCACAATATCATAAAATATTTGATCAGAGCAACAGAGAAGAACCTGTAACGTACAGCCAAACACTTGCAAGATGACCCGACGAAAGGAGGAAAAGCATGTCAATGCAGTGTATAAAAAGAGCACTAGACAAGTATGGCCTTCATGTTGAGACATCTTGACGAATACCACTCTTGACTAAAAAGAACAAAAAGGCCAACTTGAATATGCTAAAATTTATTTGGATAGACTTGTGGAGTTCTGGAAGAATGTTTTATGGAGTAATGTGACCAAACTGGAACTTTTTGGACCTGTGGATCTGCAGTATGTCTGGTGCAAAAAAGGCAAAGCTTATAAGCAGAAGCACATCATCTCTATCGTCAAACTTGGAGGTGGATCAGTCCTGTTATGGGGTTGTTTTACTGTAGCAGGAAGTGGAAATCATGACCGTATGAAGGATATCGTAGATTCTTTGAAGTATCAGGCCAATTTGGCAAGAATTGTGATACCTCTTGTGCAGTGACTGAAGATAATGATCAATGGACTTTCCTGCAGGACAATTATCCCAAAGTATACAAAAATCTACTTATGCTTATTTCAGTAATCAGTCATAGAATGTTCTTAAATGGCCTGTTCAGTCTCCAGATACAATTCTCATTGAAAATAAATGGTTGAATTTGAAGAAAGCAGTGGCAAAGTGAAAACCAAAGATTATCAGTGATCTGAAAGCTTTTTCAGGTAAGGAATGGTCCAAGATTGCAGTAGAGAGGTGACGCTTTCAAGTAATTCCAAGCAGTGGTTTTAAAGAATAAAAGATTCTGCACCAAAATTTACTTTTGGGGGTTGAATAATTTTGAACATGAACATTTAGAGCCAATCTGATTTATTATTCATCAACTTACGTTTTCAGAATTACTCAAATGTGTATTAATTAACTTTCCCTAATAGTGCACTGTTGCGTTTGTTGAATTTTGACAGTTGAATAATTTCGATTGCAACTGTACATAAAATTTCAGTCTGTTCTTCACATAAAGTAATCATTCTATACTGTTTTGAAAAGAACAGCCTAGACCAGGGGTGGCGAATGCCGGTCCTGGAGAGCCGCAGTCCTGCAGAGTTTTGCTTCAACCCTAATCAAACACACCTGAACAAGCTAATCAAGGACTGAAGGGTTACTGGAAAGCTACAGGCGGGTGAGGTTTTATCAGGGTTGAAGCTGAAGTCTGCAGGACTGTGGCTCTCCAGAACTGAAGTTCGCCACCCCTGGCCTAGACATTGAGCTAAATAACTCCTCTTGTGTTCTACAGTAAAATAACAATCATACAGGTTTTGAAAAAAACTTGAGGGTGAGTAAATGATGCCAGAATGTTCATTTTTGGGTCAACTATCGCTACAATCGCAAATGTAGCTGTTAGTGTGCACGTTTGAGGTTCAGTGGGTCTGGCTTTGCCTTCAGGGGTGTTGTGTGCTGCTCTTTTTGAGACCAAACCGTGTCGGCAGCACAGAGCGCCAGAGGTCATGACAGAAGTCACCACACTGGAGTCTGCTCATTCTGGCACACTCACGTGTGTGTCAGTAGATGTGTGGAAATAATCAGAAAATGGATTATATTGCTTTAAAACATCACAAATTATACTCTCACACCCTGACTACCCTTAGGAAAAAGAAGTTTATTCAAGTGTGCTATTAGTATACTTCTTTTAAACTAAAAATAGGAAAGTATACTTTCAGTCTACTTCTTATGTACTTCTCAGAAATGTGCTTTATATACTTCTCAGAAATATACTTAAAATGACATTTAAGTATACTTGATTTATACTTACAAAAAGTCTAAATATATTTGAGCCATACTGGTGCTCTGTTTTCATTGTTATACATGAGAGATGCTATTACACATCTTCTGTACAAAATTTCCAAAACACAAGTGAAGAAGAAACCGAAACAGATGCTTCCACACTGCAAAAAATGCAAATACATATTTTCCATTTTACGAAATATTTTGAGTCTCAAATACTTAAAAATGCCATTTTCTTAAAAAACTAAAAACCCTTGTCAGACCAACAAAATTATGCAATTGTTGTCCTAACTAGTCAAACACAGTTGTCTGAGCAAAGAATTTCATATTGTTAAAATTTTAAGGCTTTGTAAGTTCCCAGCATGCATTGCAGCATTAATAAATTATCCAGTTACTGTTATAGGATTATTGTTTTTCTGTTTGCTGACTTCATTTAAACTTTTTTTGTTGTCGTTTTGTCATTATTGTTAGTTATTTGTTGTACTGTGACGTAAAGATCTCATCTTTTTAATATTTGCTTATTGCCACCATTCTTGAGGTTTGTGTATCTAGTTTTGAGGCCTAGATACTTTCAACCACTTATATCTATTACCTGGATATCTTAATCTTGTAGAAACTTAAAAGTAGACTTAAAAGTATACTTTTATATACTAGAAAGTGGGCCAATTTAGTCCCAAGGAGTATTAAAGTAGTACACTGAAAAGTATACTCCTAGTATGCTGATATTTGTATACTTACTACATAAAGTGTACTTAAAAATATACTTGAACTTTACTTAAGTATACTTAATAAAATAAACTTGAAGTATACTTCTTTTTGGTAAGGGTATTCCTACCCTTCCATCAACAATCATCCGAAAGATTACTGACAAATGAAAAGGGGGAAATGTGCACATACACTCTTAAAAATAAAGGTTCTTTACTGGCATCAATGGTTCCATGTATAACCTTTAACATCTACAAAACCTTTCCGTTGCACATTGGTTCTTCCGGTTACTGAAAAGTTTAAAAAATGGTTCTTTAAAAAGAACTGTTCCCTGAAAGGTTCTTTGGGGAACCAAAAATGATTGATTAAAACAATTAAAAAATCTAATTATCATCAATGTAAAAAATAGTTGTGCTGCTTAATATTTATATGGAAAGCATTCTTTGACAAATAAAAAGTGTAAAAAAAAAATTTTACATTTATTTAAAATATTTTTTTGTTGCAATTTAAGACTTCACGCTCACTTTTGAATAATTAAATGCATCCTTTCTGAATAAAAATATGAATTTCCTTAATAAAAAGAAGCCTAAAAGTACCATTTATGCACATTTTCCACAGACGTTGATTTTGTGTACTGATGTGCACAAATTGCATCTGTTGTCATACATATGTATGACTGTTTATATGTTTAAAAGCCAATTATATAATAGAAACAAACATCCATGGACACGTCCCAGAAACAACTTGATTATCTGCCATGCGTTTTGCATCCAAGCAGTTTATGAAATTTTCATCACTGTCATTTCATTAAAATGCGACAGATTTTCTAAGTCAGCTGTGATAGTTGCCAATATCTGAGCAGGAACAGAGTTTGTTCAAGCACACCCAAAGACAAGCCAACAACACAAACCAAACCGATCCAGCAAGAGTGTACTCAGCTGCAAGCAATTTGAGCTCAGATCAGCTGTGGAGTCATGGGACTTAGTATTATTCCAATTGCTGGGTCATTGTGTGTGTGCGCCTAACATCTGTACTTGAACCCCTGCTGTGACTGTGAGGCTTTCTGCCAATATGTTCCATTAAGACTAACAGTAATGATTAATCACTGCTGATGCTTTTATCACATACTGAGTCAGATCTTCATAACTACAAGTGTAATGTCTTTAAAACGACAACGACCCCCAAGATGTTACTGAAGTGTCAGAACACCCAGTTAAAAAATCCAGGGCTGCATCAGTATTTCCTATTACCTGCAAAAAAGGTTACAGGCTAAATGATTAAACTGAAAACATCATATTTCAAATCCTCAACAGAATCTGCAGGCAACACTGTACATATTACATTTGTATGTGTGTGTTTACAGCAATATATATTTCCCAGTACACACCAGCATCTGCTCCCAAAGGACCTGCTCTTATCACTCTCAATTTGACATTACTCTAGCCAAATCTGTAAAAACACTTTCAGCTACAAATATCGCATGCAGCTATTAATAACTCTGCACTAAACCCAAAACTGAAAAAATTATTCATTAATAATTTTATTTTCAGCTTGTTCTCCAGTCAGAATAGATAAACATCCTTGAGATCTCAAGATTTGTTTTCAATTAAGGTTATTTTTCTTACCCCACTGGCAAGTTTTTTCTTGTTTATAGCAATGTGTCAGGAAAAATACAAATAATTCAAGATTTATTCTCCATAAACAAATCTAATACAATTTTGCTCCTCAAGCAAATTTTATTTTTAAAAACGTTATTTTCTACTCGAAAATGACAAAAATACTGCTTAAGAAAAGTATATTTATTATTCACCATCCATCCTAAATAGTAATTATGTGTCCAAAAATCATTAAAAAAAAAATGGGAGCAACCTACAAATTCTAGTTAAACAGCCATCATAGACTGTCAGTCAAAAGTTTTTGAACCGTAATATTTTTAATGTTTTTAAAAAAGTCTCTTTTTTTACTATTTTTACTATTTAAAATAACAGTTTTCTACTTGAATTTAATTTTAAAATGTAATTTATTGATGTGATTTCAAAGCTGAATTTTGACCATCATTACTCCAGTCACATGATCCTTCAGAAATCATTCTAATATTCTGATTTGCTCAAAAACATACAGGCATTTTATTATTATGTTGAAAACAGCTGAGTAGAATTAACTAGAAAGCTTTTTCTATTTCAGATAAATTGACAATATTAAATAAAATATTAAATATATTAAATAATTAAATATTGACAATAATAATAATAAATAATAATAAATGTTTCTTGAACAGCAAATCACCATATTAGAATGATTTTTGAAGGATCATGTGACAATTAAGACTGCAGTGCTAAAGATGTAGCTTTGATCACAGGAATAAATGACATTTTAAAAATACATTCAAATAGAAAACAGTTATTTTAAATAATACAAATATTTCTACATTTTACTGTTTTTGCTGTACTTTGGATCAAATAAATGCAGGCTTGGTGAGCAGAAGAGATTTCTTTAAAAAAAAAAATTAAAAATCTTACCGTTCAAATACTTTTGACTGGTAGTGTAGACTTTTTAACTAGAATTTGTAGGTTGCTCCCATTTTTTTGGTCAGTGATTTTATCTTTTTTATGAATAAAATGGATGAAAAGATACAATTTTATGACTTAGTATATCCCAATATTGGCATACTTTCCACCTACTCAAAAGTATGTACTTAATACTATACTTAATGTCATAAATATGCAATTTGCAGACCACATCTTAAATATCTTTACACATCGATATCTTCAAGTTACAGTCACCAACCACAATGCTTGATTTATGTCTCCATGTGTATTGCTTTTTAATTCAGCTGTAGAATCAGCTTTCTGCAGGCATATTGTTTAAATGGTCTTATTTTGAAGACATCTCTGGACAGACTTATTTTTACTCAAGATCCTGCATGTGATTATTTGCTTTTTTTCCATGTACCCTCAACCTTCTAACTCACGCAAATCACCAAACAAAACACTTAGACTTCCTTTTTGTCAGACATCTTAAGTGTGCTAACCACTGATGAAACCACACGAATGCACACATGACCAAACTGTCCACCAAACTGTCCTCTAGCAATCTTGAGCGTTGCTGTCAAAAGCAGCGGATAGAAAATAATATTCCATGCTTTTAAGGGCACATTTGAAAATAAAACTGGCAAATAACAAAAACATGTTGCTTGTACAAAAAGTCAGAATACATGGCTAAAATACTTTTTTTTAGTGTAGCTCTGGCTAATTGAGCCATGCTAACCAAACAGACACTGACCTTCAGGAATGAATCAGCATGACTTCCTGCCACCATTGATGACCTCACTGCCCTCTCTGTGTGACAGAAATGCTAAGAACCTGCTCAGAAAAATTGTATGTGTGTGTATCTGTCTGTGCATTTCACACTTTAAGCCAAAAAGGCTGTTTTTTTAACCTCAGCCATCAGGAATGTTGATGGTAGTGCATTAAACATAATCAGATCACTTTTTGTAAATATTTTCAAGTGAATAATGCACGTAACTTATATTTGTTTAATGTATTAGAACTGTACACTTGAGTGTTTTTATCACTCAATTCTGAGAAAAAAGTCAGAATTGTAAGTTTGTATCACAATTCTGAGAAAAAAGTTGGAATTGAGATAAAAAGGTGCAATAACCTTTTTTATTTTTTATTCAGTTGCGATTTTTTATTAAAAAAAAAAAAAAAAATCTACCAGCAAATCATAATGCAAAAATGAAAGAATAGCGGACAGCCAGCTAACGGTAATGCAAAAGTAATAACAGAGAATCCCATTAAAAATAACAAATATAAAATATATATTTTTCTTTATTTATTGTGTTAACATTTTCATTTAATACATGAATGAGATAAAAGTAAACCCTTAAAGATTTCTGATGTGATTTGCTTTGCAATTGACAGCACCAAATGGAAAAATTAATCTTTTGTTTACCATGCAATTAACATTCCCCAACAACAACCAGAAAGATGAAACACAAAGATGAAACTCATATACACTTATGCAAATACTCCCATACTCAGGTCTTTCTATGCCAGCAACTTTATAATAAACAATCCATCAACCTAACTGTCTCATTGCCTTTGATAATTGCAGTGTGTGTGTGTGTGTATGGGAGTATGTGTATGCAAAGCAAAAAGAAAGAAAAGACAGGGAGTAATGGGGACAGAACTCAAAGCCAGCTGCGGTCTGTCATGTGCAGAAGGGACCAGAGATGAATAGAGAAGAGAGGAGATGGGATGAAGGGACAGATTTCTGTGCAACTGTCTGCGTGTGTATGTGTGAATAAAGGGCAGGGGGTTGTTGAGCAAAAAGGTTTGAGTGGGCATGTAGGACCGCAGGAGCTGTCAGCTCCGCAGCACAAAAACGCAGCACACGTTGCACCGCCGTTTCGTATTTATGTAAGAACGTTTTAATGGTCTCAAGCTCGGCTACTTAAAAGGTAATTACCATAATTATCAAAAACCCTCTCGTTTAGCATGACACGGGGAGTCGTTCAATCAAAGTGCAGCGCTCACCAGAAATCCAGCACATTTCTCAGAAAAATTTGCCTGTGTTTGATTGCTCATCATGTGAAGAGTGAGTAAAGGTCATGGGTCGTTTGTCGAGATATGAAGAACAGACTATTTAGCTTTTTTCTATAATATACAATGATCTAAAGTAAAGCTTAGTCCAGAATACTTCAGTCTAATTGACTGGACACATACTGAGGGTCTTTAATGCTGATATTCAACTGAAATCAAAGACTGTGAATTAACATACTGTCTACATTCTGTGGTTCTACAAATGAAGGCAGACACGCATTGAATAGATCTCTTAACAGGAGTGTTATAATGGCGTCTGAAGTTTTTGTTCTTAACCTGTGCCGGCCTCTCTCAGAGAGAGACTCTAGCCTACGCTTTCACCTCCTTATGAATAACACCCTGTCATTAGCATAGCCATTATGAGCATAAGCATGGGTAGACTCTCTTTAGCTGTCAATCAAATAAACACTTATTGTGAAATCTTAGATTCTACAGGTGCTTTTTGCATGAAACATGAGCTGTGTTGAAGAGAATAAGCAAATATAGTAGGGTCTGACCATCCTAATTAAGCCTTTCCCCTCAAAGAATGACAAAATACTACTGTCCTTTGAATTTTCAAAATCCAGTCATTTCACAAATTCACCCACCCTGATTTCACAATGGGTTCAAGTTTGTCATGCAGATTTGCCATGTTGACCAACAAAAAGCTAACTGGGCTGAAAATGACTTTTGTGTGAGCTGTGCTTCATACATTGTTTGTACGTCTTTGTAAAATTTACTGAATGTGACCACACCTTCGGTCTAGAATTTAAAATGAGTTAGCTAACTGTGGAAGTGGCACTTTAAATCAAACCTGGGTTTCTCAAGATGAATGTCAAGCGATTGCACAATTAACAATTACAACTGAATTAACCCCAGTTTTTGAATAAGTCATGCACGAATCACCACTCTATTCCAAAACCACTCCTAAAAATAGTCAAGACACCAACACTGGTCACACATCACCTAAAGCCTATCCTAGCACTAACTCCAACTAGAGCTGTCACAATTATGAAATTGGTCTGAGAATGAATGTCTTAGAAATAATTGTGGTTATGATGATTAATTGTCTATTTTAGGACAGTGACAATTATAGTGATTAAAAATCTGTTTTAGGACTTTGTCAGACATTTTTTGTGTGTGCTTCACAGGACTGTGATCAATTAAAGTTGTCATTTTGCACCTTTGAAATAATAATTATATATATATATATATATATATATACACACACATATATATATATACACTTTATGTATGCTGTGTATTTGCACCTCGTTGGATTGTAGTACATTATAAAACAGAATGCAATAACATATTGAGTGTAAATTATAATTTTAAATTAAAATTATTAAATGGATGCCACCTTACTGGGACAATAAATCCCTCCCTACACCTACCCTAACCATACCTGATACTTTATACTCAACCGTTCGATTATTTCCTTGATTGTTATTATTGAAAATGTGATATCTGATTTGAAAAGGGAGAAAAAAAAGTTAGAAAAAATGTAGATTTGAACCCTGGTTTCAACACGTACTTTACCATTTACACCACTGGAGCTGTGATTGGAGGATTGTCTTTTTTAATGCTGATTCACGAAATCACACGCGAGATAGTGTAAATAGCCTCTGCCAACAAGGCCGGCTATTTGTATTTGTACTTTAGAAAAAAAATACTTTATAAAAACATGTGACTTTTAGACTTTTAATGTTATATTTAGTCATATTTGCATTGTTTTACTGCACACACACACTGCATTTTAATTACGAAAAAAACAAAGACGCTATGTGTAGCATAAGCTGCATTATATAATTTCAAAATTTAAAGCAAAATAAAATGCTACATAAAATAAATGCTACATAAAACATGTCTGCACACAACACAAAGAGGAGATTGGCTGAATGAGAACGCAAGTCCACTTTCTGACACCAGGTGGCGCTTATGCAACAGCTGTAATATAGACTTTCCTTGGTTACCACTGTAAACAAAGCAGCGCTGCAAATATTAACACTAGTTTAACAGGCACATGAAGGTAAGAGGACAAAATGACATTGAAACTTTTAAAAAACAGTTTCCTTCAGAGATACATTTATATAAACCCCCACCCCAATATTTATATTTTTCTTCTAATATTTGGTGAAAACTGAGTTTGCTGTGGCTGTACAACATTTTCTCTGCTGGCCCATCGGTGCTATCCTTTCCGCATCCGTCTTTAGTGTGTCCCGTCTCTGGCCTGTATTAACATCCTGTTTGCAGTGTTCATAATATTTTTACACAAATGACACAGAGATCAAGCAGCGCACACAAGGAAACGTTCAGGAGCACAACCCTAATGAAAAAACAGCTAAAACCAGCCTAAGCTGGTTGGCTGGTCTTAGCTGGTTTTAGCTGGTCTCCCAGCCTGGTTAGGATGATCAAGCTGGTTTTCGCTGGTTTTTTTTTTCAGCAGGGAACGAAATGAAAAGCTACATTTCTCAGAAACAAGGAAGCATTACTGTTTTTGAAGTTACTGTATAAAGAGGTTTACCATTAGTAGAGAGACGTTACACAAACACAAATTCACATGCGCACAGTCTCTCGCTAATTCATTCAAATAAACGCAATCTTACCGCAATCTCTGTTTTATTTGTTAGATCTAATGAACCGTAGGCAAATTAAGGATAATTGACTGTTATTTGTACCCATCCAGTCAGGTCAGGTTTAAATTGTCAATGCTGGTAAATGACCAATTGACCCTTCGCAAAGACCCACTCTCCTTATTTACTATTTCTATATCCAGACAAGATAGAGCAAGTTACTTTTGGTATGAAAGTCTTACCTTTCAAATTTGGTCATCTTTTTAAGAAATTTTAAACAAAAATAGCATTGTGGCTCTTTAATGTGTCGTGACACATCACTGTACCACCTCAGTTTAAGCGGCACGTGAACCAATTATTTTGTTATAGCACAAAATAAATATAAACATCAGAGGTATTTTATTTTAACAGTGGAAAGACGTCAATACACACCATTTTTCAAGTTTACGTCCACTGAAGTTAATCAACTCTCTGTTTGTTGAGCGAAATGACGGATTTGGCGTTATGACTGGTCAGATAGCCTGTCAATCAAGCTCCCTGCAAAGGGTCAACTGCTTTGCTCCCTATACTCAGAGTTATCTGAAATGACTGCAGCTAGATGGAACCACCACAATCAGGCGATTATTCAGTAATTGTGACAGGCCTAACTCCAACACCATCTCTGTACAACTACACTCCAAACTCAAACTTAGGGCTAAAAAGTTGTTTTTTTTTGTTCAAGGCCACAAGGAACGCTACTACTGTGCTCTCCAAAACAACCCCTTCACTTCCTAGTCTTGTCAACAGCATCCCTCACCATAAAACTTCAGCAATGAATTAAAAAACACACTCAAAAATCTGAAAAACGTGTGCGTGGAGGAACTGATATTCAAAGCACGCCACATGGACATTTCAGCTCTTGTTATTCTCACACAAATACAGGTACTTTCCAGATGGTCCTCACCAGTTTTTAGTGGCTTCCAATCAGATCAAAGGAATGGAAAATTAGCCTAGCAGCTCTTCTGATATTACAAAACACACAGGCACATATTCTCATGCATATACACGCACACTCTCAGCTGGAAAGTATGCAGAACGAGAAGTTAAGAAAGCAGAAATAACAATGCTCACAGCTCATCACCAGCTCTGCCCTGTCACAGTTTATGCCAATCAGTTCTCACACCAGTGGAGGCAAACAGCTAACCTTTTCCCTACAGACAGGTTTCTTCAGTTACCTTTTGCCTAGTTAGGAACTTTTGAGAAAAACAGAAACTTCAGTTATCTTACACAATGGCGCTTTTTCAGCGAGTATCTGTTTCTTTGTTGACACTATTTTTCTTTTGAAGGGCTAACATATCAAAGTTTCCTCATGGACATTTGCCTCCCTGTGATTGAGAGTGAGGGGGTCACAGCTTGTGCCTGCAGCTGTGATTTCAGAAGAAACAGCACCATGCTGACCAGACCACACAAAAGAGCAACCGAGCATCAAAACAACACCCTTCTCATCAGGAGACGGGCAAAAGACATCTGCTCAAAAGCCTGGAAAATGGCACTTATGAAGACCATTTCACAAAACGGTGTAATATTCCATCCATACACTGCAAAAAATGAACTTGAACTGTAAACCACTTCAAACTATGTTTATTTTTACAACCTGTGTTCTTGTGGTGGTAGTCAGTATCTGGTAAAGGTGTTCGATGAGTTTAACAGCACTGTTGTGTTAATTCAGGAAAAACAAAAAACTGCTAGATTTACAGGTCTAAGATGTATTTTCTTTGTTTTATAAACAGCATTGGGGAGTAACTAGTTACATGTAATGATGTTATGTAATTTAATTACAAAATAACTGTAATTCGATGCAGTTATTGAGAGCAAAAATGTGTAATTAAATTAGTTACTTTTGAAAATGTTAATTACAAAGGTGGTTACATCTGAATATTTCTCATATTAATATTTATCATTTCTTTTTATGATTTTAAATCTGTATTTAACCTCAGAACGATCTATAATCGATCTATAATTTTAATTCAAATGACGCAGGATTTTGAAAGACTAATAGGCCATGTACACACTACAATTTTTAGGAGCGACAACCGGATTTAAATACAGGAGTGAATCCTGTAAATTGTCGTTCCATGTATGTTCATCTATTTGTTCATCGATTTTAACTAAACTACCGCTGATAGACATGCTGTGTTTTGTTTATGCTCGGGAGGCTGCTTTATAGAGCGCTGTCTTGCAGTGTTGCCATGTCCTCATATTTACAAGCGCTTTAGGCATGTTGTTTGGTCTTAGCTCATAAAGCTAAGCTCTTTATGGAGTTAATAAAGTGGTCTGTTGCGGATATGAGACATATGATTTTTTGGTGTTATAAAACAACGCATTTGGGTGTTTTAATGTTTTTTTTTTTTGTGCTTGTCCTTCTCATTCTCCTCAGTGTGTACGGAACTAAACTGAACAACTAGTTGTTAATGACGTATCTAAATGCGCATCAGAAATGTTTGCACGTGAGATGCAAGAAAATAACAGTGAAAGAAGTCTTAACCATAGCACATTTTGACATGGGGCTAGTTGTGCTCATGAGCCCCGTGGTAAAGCGTCAGTGTTGCCAGATCTTTATAGAAAAAAAACAACAATCAAAGACAAGCACAAAAAAATACTAAAACACCCAAATGCTTTATGTTTTATAATACAAAAAAATCATGTGTCTTATATCCACAACAGACCATTTTATTAACTCCGTTAAGTGCCTAGCTTCATGAGCTAAGACCAAACAACATGCCTAAAAGCGCTTGTAAATATGAGGTAACACTGCAAGACAGCGCTCTCTAAACCAGCATAAACAAAACACAGCACACCCACCAGTGGTAGTTTAGTTAAAAATCGATGAACAAAAAAGAGTCTTTAGCCAAAAAATGGCAGATTCCAAACAAGAAAATTCTTATTCACGCCAAAATGTTGCTATGGTTACAAATGCAGGAGCGACTGCTGTTTTGTACACACATGGAACAATAATTTACCGGACTCTCTCCCACATTTAAATGCGGTTGTCACTTCTGAAACTTGCAGTGTGTACGTGGCCTTTTTCCGGAGTTAATGCGGTAGTCACTCCTGTATTTTAGAGAATTATGTGTGTATAGAACGCGGTCAACGAGTAAAAGGTGAACTGACAACTGAATTTAGCTGCATTGCCTACGTGGCCATAGTAATCAGTGTTGAGTACTACCGAAGGTTAACCCTGCCTGGTTTAAATGTTTGAAAAAGATTAACAGTTGAAAACATTAGTTACAAATGTAGAAAAGTCATCAAATGTAATCAGTTGAAATACACTACTTATTACATTTTAAATGGGGTAACATTTACAAATTTTAAGTTTATAAATTAGTTTTAAACTATATGTACAGGTTGTTTTGTAAATGTGTTTACATGATTATTTTTACACAATCAAAATAAAAATCTGCATGAATGTTAAAAATTCTGGTTATATTGATTCATGGATCATTATTTTAATGTTTGGGCCAATTAATAAATAAATATTGGAATTCTATATTATTGTCAAAATATAATAAAAAAAAAAAGAAATTAGCTGAAGTTCTATTTAAAAGCATTATTAAATTATTTGTGTTGTTAAAGATTCAAAGTGATAGCAAAAAATGAATGTAAAAATAGTGGAAATGAATGTGCAAATATAAATACAATATCAACAACGGATAAATCTCAAATTGATATGGAACAAATATCCTTAATTTTCAACTTTCTGGTTTTGACAAGCTACTGTACAATATCATACTTTTGACAATGTCTCACTGGAATGTTTGGCCTTACAAAACCCACTAAGCTGTTCAGCAGAGTTAATGTGAATGAGGCTATTTCTTGACTTACTAAAAGCGTCTGTCTCATCTCAGGCAGCACTGCTTTAATTTATTCACACAGGGCTTCCCTCCACTTTAAAGTGCTAATCATGTCCTCTCTTGACTGCTTTCAGCTTCAGTAAGAAGCTATGGCAAGAATTACAGCAAATGTTGAAATTAGCTTACTGTGACAATACGGGGCTGGACATGAGGAAGAAGTGTGTTTTACAGTTTGAAAAAAGAGGAATACAAAATATTGCTCCACTTTGGAGTTGAATAAAAGAGGCTTTATAACACTTGGCTGCACAGAAAGCAATTCACAATAATATTGGGACACCTGAGAACCTGCTAGGTTATTTTCAGGGGCGGTACTGCTGTTTCAGGGCCTAAAACAGACATGACTGAGAGGTTATGCTGATTTAATGGAAAGATTTTAGTGAAAGACATTAAAATGAGTCAAGTGTGTTGCATTCCTTTCTAGTTACTACACACTTACATATTCCTTCTGCAGTCATAAAATTGTGTAAACAATGTATGCTACTCATGGACGCTGCTCACACACATGGATATCCATGACAGGAAGTGGCTGTGTGTTAAATGGAGTTCAGAGTGTTATCATTTACTCATCCTCATGTCCTTTGAATTCTGTATGGCTTTCTTTCTTTAGTGGAATAAAAGACAAAAAAATATGAATATGAAAGCTTTTTTTATGCAATGAAAGTGAATGGTGACCACAGACATCAGGCTTGATTTACAGTTGAGGTCAAAAGTTTACACACACCTTGGAGGATCTGCAAAATGTAAATTATTTTATCAAAATAAGACGATCATACAAAATGCATGTTATTTTTTTATTTAGTACTGACCTGAATAAGATTTTTCACATAAAAGATGTTTACATATAGTCCATAAGAGAAAAACGATACTGTTCAAAAGTTTGCATACACTTGATTCTTAATAGTGTGTCGTTACCAGAATGATCCATAGATGTGTTTGTTTTGTTTTGTTTAGTGATAGTTGTTCATGAGTCCCTTGTTTGTCCTAAACAGTTAAACTGCCCGCTGTTCTTCAGAAAAATGTTTCAGGTCCACACAAATTCTTTGGTTTTTCAGTTTTTCATTTTTGTGTATTTGAACCCTTTCTAACAATAACTATGATTTTGAGAGCCATCTTTTCAGACTGAGGACAACTGGAGGACTCATATGAAACTATTACAGAAGGTTCAAACACTCACTGATGCTTCAGAAGGAAACACAATGCATTAATAGCCAGGGGTGTACACTTTTTGAATTTGAAGATCAGGGTAAATTTCACTTATTTTGTCTTCTGGGGAACATGTAAGTATATTCTATAGCTTCTGAAGTGCAGTACTAAATGGAAAAAAATATGATACTTAGACAAAATAAGAAAAATGTACACATCTTCATCCTGTTCAAAAGTTTACACCCCCGGCTCTTAATGCATCGTTTTTCCTTCTGGAGCATCAGTGAGCATTTGAACCTTCTGTTATAGTTGCATATGAGTCCCTCAGTGGTCCTCAGTGTAAAAAGATGGATCTCAGAATCATACAGTCATCGTTGGAAAGGATTCAAATACACAAAAATGTTCAAAAAACAAAGTATTTGTGGGACCTGAAGGATTTTTCTGAAGAACAGCGGGCAGTTTAACTGTTCAGGACAAACAAGGGACTCATGATCAAATCACTAAACAAAAAACACAGCTGTGGATCATTCAGGTAACAACACAGTATTAAGAATCAAGCATATGTAAACTTTTGAACAGGGTCATTTTTATAAATGTAACTACTATTTTCTCTTGTGAACTATATGTAAATGTCTTTTATGTGAAATATCCTATTCAGGTCAGTACCAAATAAAAAACAACAACATGCATTTTGTATGATCCCTCCTATTTTTGTACAATTATTAACATTTTGCAGATTCTGCAAGGTGTATGTAAACTTTTGATCTCAACTGTATGTGAAGAATTTCAGTAAACAATGAAACATTTCAGTCTGTTCTCTACACAAAGCTATTGTATAGCGCATGAGTCACATGGGCCACTTTTATGACACTTTATGTGTGAGATTGACAGTCCTTAGTCACCATTCACTTTCATTGTATAGAACAATAGCTTGGAAATTCATAATTGTTCTCCTTTGGCATTCTAGAGGAGAAAAAAAGCTACAGCAGTTTGGAACAACATGAGGGTTAATTATCAAAGAATTATTATTTAGCTTTACGTGGCACTTTCAAAATGACCAAAAAAGCAGAAACACACACATATACATATTTAAACACTTCATACCACTGTCTACTCTGCAGTCCACAGATTTGGAGTTCATCTTTGTCTTTGATTTTTCTCTGACTGAGAAAGCGGCCAAGTAGAAGGACATTATAAAGAAGCAGAAAACAGAAGTTACACAGTCAGCGCTCAGCTGCTGCAGTGAGACACAGAGGCAAGCTCATTTTAATGAACCCAGTAGAAGACATGAAAAAAGATTCCTGCAGCAGTACAGTGCTTTTCTCTCTCTCTCTTTTTTTTTTACAGGAACAGTGACGCAAAATGAGAACAAACTTCAAGCTGTCCAATATGGCGAACATCAGTGTTCTCTTTAGGCCTGACTGGAAGCAGCTGACTGGAGTTGCGAACAGAACGCAGACACAAAACGTCACTCAAAGCACAAATATTGCTGTACTGATGGAAAATGACATGGACGGAGTATAAAAAGTGTGTGAAATAAGTCTCACCTGCCATGTTCAGGACAGCTCTGCAGGTACCCTCCTTACAGCACTGGAAAATGCCTGGTAAGATGTGAGTACCGGTTAGTCACTGGAAAATACTGAATCACCTGCTTAGGTAATATTTCACGAATGGAGTGTGTGAGTGGGGGAAGTGTGTGTGTGTGTGTGTGTGTTGATGAAATCATGTACTCAGTGTCTCACAGTGCACACTAAGGTGGACCGCATCTTATTTAAATAATAATATGAGTTTATGCATCACCCGTGTGTGTGTGTTTCATGTGTCAAGGTCAACAGTTTCCATCTAGCCGTAGAGTCCAAACCTGGTGACCTTTAAGGTTTAAAATATGATGGATGTATCACTAGGTGCTGCTGTAATGTGTTCTCCATCGCTCTGGAAGCCCTGCAGAATTCATTACGAGCGCAATCTTTTGAGGCCGCTATAATTCTCCCTTCCTGTGTCTGTAATGGTTTTATTGAGTGAAACACATTTCATTGAGCGGCTCAGAAGAGCAGCGTGGTCAAGTATTGTCTGCCGTGTAATGCATGTGTCCTTCAGGTTATACTTATCGATACCATTAGCTGTCTAAGAATGACTCTGAATGGCCATTAAATGCATTAGTTAAAAATCGTGATGTTGAGTTACTAATGCTGGCAAATGGTGATCCATTCATCCAGTGTTTTCTATATAGAATAATTTGCATGGGATGCATGTTTAGATCATGTACATTAAATAGCCTTTAAGATCAATGTGCAATTAATCTAAGAATTTGATACAGTACTCGGGAACATTGAAATATCCATGCTGAGCCTTTCCATCTGCTTACACATGTGTGTAAATTCAACTGTGATTGTGTTGTTGTCCATTGTGTGTGTTTAAGAGAAATCACACACACACACACAGTGCAGAAATCACACTTCTAATTATTACCATGCCAACACCGACACACTTCCCACAATTACCACAATGATATTATTACGTGTTTTATCATTACCACAGCAATAACAGAGCTCCGATCGGAGCTGCTTCACTGCAAACATAGGGCAAAGTGTGCAATTACTGTGGCCAAAGAGGAAGGAAAAAGGTCTGCAGTATTTTGGAGTTGTGCTTTGGTTTACATCTCTATAATGGCTGATGACAAAGTGGAGGTCAGGCCTTTTATGAGAACAGCCTTAATAACACACCCTGATGCACAAGCAAATGAAAACCATCTGTGGAGGATCAGCTAGTCAGAAATCTCACTGTACTATTTCAGAGTCAGAATTAACAATTGGCACGAACGTTAAAGTAATATCAACAAAATAGAACAGCACACATGTAATGCATATAAAATAAAAATTAGAGTATGTACATATGTAATGTATTTCAAAGATAAGTGTTGGGTATGCTTGGTTAATATTGTTACACTAACATTCGTTCTTAACACAGTTAAGGTCAAAAGTTTACATACACCTTGCAGAATATGCAAAATGTTACTTATTTTACCAACATAAGAGGGATCATAGAAAATGCATGTTATTTTTTTTGTTTATTACTGACCTGAAAAAAATATTTCACATAAAAGACAATTACATATAATAGTTGAATTTATAAAAATTACCATGTTCAAAAGTTTACATACACTTGATTCTTAATACTGTGTTGTTACCTGAATGAATCACAGCTGTTTTTTTGTTTGTTTGTTTAGTGTGTAGTTAAACTGCCCACTGATCTTCAGAAAAATCCTTCAGGTACAACAAATTCTTTGGCTTTTCAGCGTTTTTGTGTATTTGAACCCTTTCTAACAATGACTGTATGATTTTGAGATCCATCTTTTCACACTGAGGACAACTGAGGGACTCATATGCAACTATTACAGAAGATTCAAACGCTCACTGATGCTCCAGAAGGAAAAAGCAATGCATTAAGAGTCAGGGGTGTAAACATTTGAACAGAATGGAGATGTGTACATTTTTCTTATTTTGTCTAAATATCATATATTTTTTTTAATTAGTACTGCCCTTTAGAAGCTACAGAAGACAAAAGTTAAATTCACCAAGATCTTCAATTGAAAAAAGTTTACACACCCGGTTTATGCAACTGGCCTCTAGTGCTGGGTGATATACCGGTTTAATCGGTAAACCGGTTTGGAGTAGCTAAGCAATGTAAACGTCATGAATTGAGGCATCCCTGTTAACTGCATACACTTCTGACTAATATTTGGAGAATTTTAAGAATTAATAACACACAACTAATTCTTTAACTGGGCAAATAAACCAGCAGCAAACAACGACGAAACCAGTGACGCTGAAGACGAACACAACGAGGAGAAAATACTGTAGCAGGTAGAGCAAACTCACTGTTCATGATGTGTGAAATACTGGAACAAGCTGGGGGTTTATATGAACTGACCGAGTTCAGAAAAGTTTACATCGCGTTTTCTTTTCACGTTACCTTCAGAAAATGCATATTAATGTAGTATTTAAAAGTGCTGTGCTGCTTTGCTTACAGTGGTAAACAAGGAAATGCTGTATCACTACGTTCCATAAGCGCCACCTGCTGTCAGAGAGTGAATGTGCATCTCATTCAGCCCATCTGCTGTTTTTATTTCATGCTGATATGTTTTATGTAGTTTTACAGAGCTAAGGTCAGACCATTTTATTTTTGCTTTAAATGTAGTAATTATACAATTAAATTTACATCAAAAACTGCTCATGCTGCATGTAGCATGTTTGATTGGCTCGTGCTTAAAATGCAGTGGTTCTGCAATGGTTTCATGCATTCTGAGGGATAGTCGGGGAAAAGGGTGATACAGATTTTTTTGGTCAAACCGCCCAATACTATGGACACCTCATTATATTGGTATTACGATATAAGATTGTTGAAACACTCACATGTTGCATATCAAATCTTACACATCACTTCTGAGCTCATCCAATTCTACTTGCTCATTCACTTATTTCCATTCCCCCATCCTTCCATCTCTTTCTTCCCAGTCTCCCTCTGATCAAAACAACTGTCAGCCTCCTCCAGGCCTGGCCACAGTGTAGCGTGAGCATTAACTATAATCTCTGTGTGCAGCTGTGCACAGTGCGTTTCTATCAGTGTGTCTGTGTGTATGTGTGTGTGTTTGTCAGGAGCAGAGCAGAGCATTAAACTCACAGCCTGTGTCTGATGGGGTTCACCTTGACTTCTCTTACACTCCAGACGGCTGTTTGGCCACCATTAACTGGCTGTGTGTAGGGGGGCAGAAGACAACGAGCTATCAACGAGAGATATCTGTGGGAATCCATTGATTTGGTTCTTAAGCCTTCAGGGGGGTTTAAATGTCCAGGCTGTGCTCTTTAAATATGCGTGTTTATGAAGCCACACAGAGGGGTAGTGTAGTGTTAAGCACTTAAGTAAGAGAGACAGGCCCAGTGTGAATGCATGTATGTGTGCGTGTGTGTCTAGCCTTTAGGAAAATGACTTGGGGCACTAATGAAAACACAATTATTGTAACTGATGTATACATTCACTTATTTACACGTGCACGACTAATCCTTGAGACATGGACAAATCAGCCTAGAGATCTAAAACGGGGAAATTAAACAATTATTTTATCATTTCTGTGATAAAGCTACCTAATCTCATGACGAAAACATACCTGTGGGAACTTTTTCGCAAGATGCGAAATATGTACCAATAAGTACATACCACTGCAGTTTCCAACAGCAACGAACGCCTGAGGTGGTAAAACAGCGAGCACTTATAATCATTTTCATACACAGTTATGATTACAGCTCCATGTGTTTCGCTTTCCAGATGTAACAAGCTTGCTCGGTAGCTTAGCCAGCACGGACTTATGATGTGGAATCCTTGGGTATGAATCCTGTGGAAAACATGACTCACGATCAAAGGCCTGAAAGATGAGAGATCGAAAAACAAGCTAAATCGGCATGCTTACGAAAGCATTTTTACATTACATTCGCTTTTGATCATACTATCGGGTAGGTTTAGGTTTAGTGCAGATGGTACGTTATTTTAAAATGTCACAGAGCATTACTGTGAGTCACAGCGGCACTTGACGGACATTTCAAGTACAGAACTGCGGTGACACGTACAAAACCATCATCACATAAAATGTACCATATGAAAGGTTATCCATTCTGAAAAACAAACACACTTTTAGCGCCACTCAATGGACGTTTCGCATCGAATATGTCACGGAAAGCACATTCTGGTACGTATTTCGCGTCTTGTGAAAACGTTCCCACAGGTACGTTTTCATCATGAGATCAGGTTGAAATAACAATATACAAAACTCAGAGCCAATGTGACTTCACTATATTGTAATTAATATTTATAAAAAAAATTGTGTTTGTGTGTGTGTTTTTGCATTTTTCTTGAAAGGACAGTGGAGATAAGACAGGAAACAAGTGGGACAGAGAGAGGGGGGCAGTGTGTGGAAAGGTCCACAAGGCGGACTCGAACTTGGGACACCCGAAGCGCAACTGTGCCATATGTCGGCACACTACCCACCAGGTTACCGGTGCCGACAATTAATATTTACAACATTTAATTTTTTTTTTTTTATTACGAAACATTCAAATCCTTACATATCAAATCTATCACAGAAATGATGAAGAAATTGTTTGGAATTTTTTTTATAATTTACTAATTTTAAGTATATAATTAAGTATAAACATATTAAATGTATTTAAATAAATAAATATTGAATATAATTTAAATATATATATATATATTATAAAGTAATTCTTATATTAAACTAGGATCCATCAAATTGATCAAAAGTGATGAAGACATTTATAATGGTTAAAAAAAATTATTTCAAATAAATTAACAAATTAATTTAACATTGAACACCAAATCAGCACCAAATTAGAATATTAGAATGATTTCTGAAGGATCATGTGACACTGAAGACTGGAGTAATGGCAGCTTTACCATCACAGGAATATATTACATTTTAAAATATATTAGAATAGAAAATGGCAATTTTAAATTGTAATAATATTTCACAATTACTGTTTTACTCTGCATTTTAATCAAATAAATGCAGCCTGGAAGAGCACCAGAAGCTTCTTTAAAATCGAAAATTATCAACCCCATACTTTTAAAAAGTAGACTATACATGAAACATAATAGAAAATATTTACGTAAATATTAAAATATATACAAGTATAAAAAAATAGCATGAAAAGGATATAAACTGGCAGCAATATTATGATACAACAAATATTTATTCACATTAGTAACCAGAACTACATACAATACAATAGCCATATATTATTCATCTACCATGTAAGTTGTTGAATAAAGTCGTTACTTTTGTTTTCTTTGCACACAAAATGTATTTTCATAGCTTCATAAAATTATGGTTGAACCTCCGATGTCACATGCACTATTTTAACAAAGTTCAAAGTTTCTGGGCCTTGAACATGGTAGTTGCATTACTGTCTATGCAGGGTCAGAAAGCTCTCAGATTTCATCAAAAATGTAATTTGTGTTTGGAAGATGAATGAAGATCTTACAGGTTTGGAACGACGTATGGTGAGTAATTAATGACAGAATTTTCATTTTAGGGTGAACTGTTCCTTTAAGTGGATAATTAAGGAGGTAGAAAGTCTAGCAGTAATAAGGAGGGCAGGTTTCTCCTCCATGGTTTTTGGAGAGTGTATCACAACAAACCGGTAACTTACATGCAAAAAATGCAACTTGGAGGTGTGACTAGTAAACGCCTGAAGCATTAAAACATCACGTTTGATTGGTTAGCCAGTTTGTGACCTTGGCTAAGGTTGTCCCTGGTTCCCATACACATTGCTGTACAGTAAGACCCTGTTTCTCAGAGAATGCTGACCCCTCCCACTTCTCTCCACGGTTACTGTTACCATGACACTGTGAGTAATCCATATTACTCACTAAAATTTAACACCTTCAGGGAGTGAAAGAGTGAACGTCTCCAACTGAGAGAGAGAAATGCAGCCAAAGAAATTTCCAAGTTGCTAAAAAACACTCCTGTCATGTACATTATTCCAGCTTGTTTTCTGTATAACTGTCTTCTACTGTCCGTCCCAATGGCCTCTACTCTAACAAAGCACTCATAGATCATTTTTACTTGGACACTTCATGTCTCAGTCCCGGTGAGATTCAACATAAAGAGGAGACGAGAGACAAGGATGAATAGAGACAGAGTTTCCAGCACAGGATGATCTCTTTTCTTCTCCAGATGAGTGAGTTTCTGTCCTGTCTCTGCTCCAGGAGGGCCATCTGAGCTGACCAAACTAGTTTTATCTGTCCATCCTTCTCTTCTGAAGCGAAAGACATTAATCCTTTTTACTGACCCCTCTCTTTGGTGCTCACAACATTTAATTAGTTTCAGTGGTCCTAGCGATCACTCAGACAGTCTGGTTCCAATCCGTGTGACAGAAAAGCTTTAACTACCCATTTACCTTTCACCAAGTTACCCAGACAGAAGTGGGTCCTCTCTATAGGCACATGAATTAGCCATGCAGAACAGGTTACTGGATCAGCATTCTATGCTGGTCGCTGCTACTAACTGCCAAGCCTAAATACCAAACCTTATACCATCAGTCCCTTTAAAACATACAACCGTAATCTGATCATAACCTTAACCTTTACTCACATCATCCAAGTCTAACCTTTAAAGGATTAGTTAACTTCCAGAATAAAAATTTCCTGATCATTTACTCATCGCCATGTCATCCAAGATGTTCATGTCTTTCTTTCTTCAGTCGAAACGAAATTAAGCTTTTTGAAGAAAACATTCTAGGATTTTTCTCTATATAGTGGACTTCAAAGGGGATCAACGGGTTGAAGTTTCAATGCAGCTTCAAAGGGCTCTACACAATCCCAGCCGAGGAATAAGGGGCTTAATCTAGCAAAACGATTGGTTATTTTCTAAAAAAAAACTATAAAAAAGTATATTTTTTTAACCACAAATGCTCATCTTGCACTAGGCTTGACTCCATGCATTATGTAGTCAAGTTGGAAAGGTCATGTGTGACGTAGGCAGGAGTACCGACCCAGTGTTTACAAAGAACATCCAAGAAAGTCAATCGTAATTTACAAAAAGAGGTAAAACAGCGTTGGACAATTTTGAGTTTTTCACCCTAACCTTCCCTTTTTGAAACAAAGCACACAGATGAAGAACTAACCACACGTGACCTTTCCAACGTGATTATGTAATGCGTGAAGTCACGGACGTGCATCGCAGAGCTAGTGCAAGATGAGCATTTGTGGTTAAAATGGATAGACATTTTTATTTTTTTAGAAAATGATCAATCGTTTCGCTAAATAAGACCCCAGTTTCTCAGCTGGGATCGTATAGAGCCCTTTGAAGCTGCACTGAAACTGCAATTTGGACCCTCAACCCACTGGCTCCCACTGAAGTCCACTATATAGAAAAAAAATCCTAGAATGTTTTCCTCTTTTTAATCTTGGAATGAAATAATCCTCTAATCCACATATATACATGTAGATTATATGTTCTGTTCTGTGTGATATCTGCTGCCAGCTCGTTTCCAAGTATAGGCCTACATAATGTAAAACAAGACCACACTTTAAACCCTTAAAATGAATAACATTTCTGCAACCGTTTAACCTTCACTTGCCATGTAATGTACACTTTGTTTGCCATGGGCCACAAAAGGTGTTTTACCCGACATGATGTGACTAACAATAGAACACCCAAAACGTAACATAATTACGAAATCAAACAATTTTATTCATGATCTGCAATCTTCAGAATCCATATGACTGTGAGAAACAGACCTAAATTCAAGCCTTTATCTGGTGATCTTCATCTCCATCCCAAGCCCAGCGACCATAAACATCTAAGTCCGACTGACGCAGTCTTTTTACAAATTCAAATGTTGCTGCTTCAAACAACAGGTTTTACAACAGAATAATCGAACGTTCATTGGCTCTCGCCTGCATTCGCCACAGATTGCAACATGCCAATACATATGTTGATAATATATGTGACCTTGGACCATAAATCCAGTCATAAGTAGCACGTATAGATTTGTAGCAATAGCCAAAAATACATTGTAGGTCAAAATGATAAATTTTTCGTTTATGCAAAAAATCATTAGGATCTATAAACGCGTAGCGATTTGTACGTTTTAAGTGTTGAAATATGTCTAAACTGTACATTTTAGCATCGATAAAAACATAAAAAAAATGTACGTTTTGTGCTTGTAAATATTAATACCTACGTATTAACAATGAGACCGGGCTGTCACATCATATGGGTGAATTACTATTTTATTTGAACATATAATATAATATAATAATCATCCATTCTCCATCTGCGCCTTGTCCTATGTAGTGTTGCTGGAGCCTAAAATAAATCAATGCATTTTTGTTACTAATTACTATATAATATAAATTATATACAGAATTTTTTTCCTTCACAAAATAAGAATCAAGTTTTTTCAAATAATAAATGTGACCTTGGACCACAAAACCAGTCATAAGTAGCACATGTATATTTGTAGCAATAGCCAACAATACATTGTGGGTCAAAATAATTAATTTTTCTTTTATGCAAAAAATCATTAGGGTATTAAGTCATGTTCCATGAAGATATTTTCTACATTTCCTACCTTAATATATCAAAACTTAATTTTTGATCAGAAATATGCATTGCCAAGAACTTAATTTGGAAAATTTTAAAGGCAATTCTCTCAATATTTAGATTTTTCTGTACCCTCAGATTCCAGATTTTCAAATATTGTCCTATCCTAACAAACCATGCATCAATGGAAAGCTTATTTATTCAACTTTCATGAAGTCAAAATTTAAAAAAATTGACACTTATGACTGGTTTTGAGGTCCAGGGTCACATAAGTATCAGCTTTAATGCACTTTAACAAAACCCCAAAATTAAAACAACAAAAGGCAAGTTTCCAAAGTTGTCCAAACTTGAGAGAGAATCTGCCAAAGAGATGGGGAAAAATTTTCAGAGAAAACTGACTGAACAAATAGTTCTAACCCTGCTTAAAGGAAGACAGGAGTCTTTGTGACAAAGACTTTTTTTCTAATGAATAAAAGATAACACAAGACTTCTTTTCTTGCAAATGGTTGTCTAAAGCAAAAAATACTACAAAATGCACATCACATTTTGTAAGAAAAACATGCTCTATTTTTGGAATTAGCACCCCAAAATTAGTAAGAAATGAGTATTGGATCCTATTTAATTATTGTTACTGTTATAACACATATAATGAAGCACCTTATAATAAAGATGCTGATTTAAATTGTTCTGAATATCAAAACATGTTCACAAGCTCATAACGCTCTTGGTTTTTAAAGGCCTTATGAAGATCTTAAGAATCATTTCACACCAAAACATTGGATAAAATCAGATAAAACCAAAGTTTTGTGAAAAACACAGATTGCAGGTTGTCAGAAACCACTTTCAAGAAATGCCTGCAACAATAACAGTTCGAACATAAAAACAGATTGAAAGACAGTAATCGCAGCGAGCCGGGGCTTCTTTCTGTGTTGCTTACGGCATTAAAAGGCTCACATTTGTGCTTTCAACTGCAAAGAACAATAGGACGCTGGGAAAACAAGAAGACTTGAAATGACACGGCTGCTTTCTGGAAGATCTTACGGCCTGTCATCATTTGTAAACAGCATTGTGTGAATACACAGAGGACCCTACAAGGTCGCTAGACCTAAACAACAAAACTTCAGAAGTACATTGATGCTAAGATTGGTTTCATAACTATACACGTTTCTCTTTCACTCTCCCTTCAGCTCTTCCCACTCTCCTTTCCTGTTTCCTCTTTTTTTTTTCTGTGGTTGTTTCATGCTGCTTCTCTCGACAGGCCTCTGGCTCGATTTAAACCGGGAAAGTGAACAGAAGCGTTTTCATACGTATGCTCAGCGGAAACAGTGCTGCTAAATTTAAAGGATTTATGAGCCGTGCGCTTTCTCAGAACGTCACAATATCACAGCCAGACAAAGAGCTGTGACCGACAGGATCACTCGGCAACATTAAAACTACATTATACAGACATCATGCCCGTCACACTTAAATACGCACACACAAACACACACAGGCACATGCACAGCATCAATTACGCAACCATCCACCTAAAAGCAAAGACAGATTTTTAATACTGCTCAACCTCAATGACAATCACTGCAATTCAACCCCATCCATAAACATGCATGAGTTCTCACAAACTTTACCACCAAGAGACACAACACTATCTATCTTTCTGTCTAGATAAAACTGAAAAAAAAAAACAGCCATCCAATGAAAGTAAAAGTGGTTTTTTATTCCACTGTTTCCCATTCTATTCTATTCTATTCCAAGAATTTTGTTGATTGTGTTTCAAACCTAAAAAACTACTACTACTAATACTACTAATAATATACTATAAGAAATATTTTTCAAATATTATTCAAAAATGAATTGCATGGATGCAACGTTGTTTTCATGGAAACATGCAACAGGTAATACATATACTGTAAACATATTTTTAAACAATTATTAAAATATTGAAATTAGTATTAATAATTAATATAATGTAGCGTGTAGAATATTAACTATTTTAATGATTATTTTAAAGAGTATAATATAAAATTAAAATATCATAATATCAAATATAAAAAAATAACATTAAAAAATACTTGCCTGAAACTTTGTTCTACCCATTTTTATAATATGAAATAATAGTATTATTATATAAAAAATATAAAATTTAAAAAATACCTCTAATTTCTTTATCTAATTTTATGAGTTAAAATTATACTTAAAAAATTTAAAGCAACAAATGGCAGCAGTCTTTTACAAGTTTTTACAAAAAGGTCAATCTAAATGCAGTTATAAAATAAAAATGGGTGTTGACACATGGCGCAGTTGCGCTTCGTGTGTCCCGAGATCGAGTCCCGCCTCGTGGACCTTTCCTGACCACCCCACCCCCCACTTCCTGTCCCATCTCCACTGTCCTATCAAAGAAAATTGCAAAAAAAATAAATAAATACATAAATAAATTTAAATAAATAAATAAAAATGTGTATACTTGAGTTTGAAAGACAGCTACTAGGTGATTATTTTTTTCATTCTCATTACTCATTTTTTTTTTTTTTTTAAAGATGAATCATGAATGATAAAACCTTTGTACAGTATTTGAGCCCCACTGATATGACTCTAAGGGTACCTAAGGCAAAAAAAAAAAAGGTTAAGAAACATTGTTTGACACCATTTCTACATGTACAGGCACACTATTCCAGATCTGGCAGTTGTTGTGTTCTCGCAGGGCCAAGTTTCTCCTTCAGAGGTGCTGTAGATCAGATAGCAGTGAGATGCTGAGCGCTCAGCTATTTGTAAACCTGTATTACTGTTGCCCTCATAGGACTCGAATGCTTTCCGTAGTGTTCTTGTTTAAAATGTGGTGAACAGCAGAGTTTATCCTGGATTCAGGTGCTGAGGGTGGCGTTTCCTAATCACGCCTACGGACCTCTGTTTGTGACATTTGTTATTCCATAGGGGTTATCATCAGTGGCCTTTATCGCTAGTGTAGATCTACACACTCAGCTTCAACAGGGAGAGAAACAGAGACGACCGCAAGTACGAAGGCACGCGCTGACACGCCATGCACAAACACACACACGGCTGTCAGCCCACATCACTCAGTGCGCCTCTCCATCATTTCACATGCACTCCAACTACACAGGACTCAGTATCCCAGCAACGGGCATCATAATCACTCAACTCTCTCCCTCTCTCACTCCTGCCACTTCCTCTCTAGCTGTCTTTTTCTCTCCCCGTGACTCACTCTTGCTCTCTCACTCTCATTTTCTCTCTTTATTTCTTTCTAACTATTTGTAACTACCTACTGTATCTGCTCTTTTTATCATTCCTGTTCTTTCTAGCCATGGAGAATTTTTATGTAATTTTTATGTAATCTAAACAAGATCAATTTACTTTAGAGTCAAAACTGTGCTTTCAGTGAACATATCTTGGATTGTACTGTAGGTACAGTTTTACACCCAATAACAAAATCGTCATCATAATTTAAAGGGTATATCAGATGTAGGGATGCACGATATTATCGGACTGATATCGGAATCGGCCGATAATGACTTCAAATGTAAATATCGGCATCGGCCCGATATATAAAATTATGCCGATATGTCTTGCCGATAAGATGAATATGTCAACTCACATGTGCTAAAGGTGCGCTAGGGATTAGATCATGTCAGCAGTGTGGCTCATTCCTGAAGCAAAGTTTTGACTGAATGAGGAGTAGATTCACTGTTTTGGATTGCTGCGTTTAAATTGAGAATGCATGATGCCTAGCAATAGTGCAGTGGCAGCAGTGGCTATAGGAGAAAGCGCGCCCTTGTTCCATTTGGGATCATTTACTGTTGCCTGTTTCATATCCAGTCACTTGATCGCTAAATGCACATTTAAATGGTTTTATGGTGCTCTTTGTTGTATTTTGAAACACAATGGCTATGTTTGCACATGTCATGATCTGCATTTAAAATAAAAAGTAATTACTGCGCACGGTCAGTGAATTCTCTTTTTCCGGCCGTGCAACGGCAAAACACACTGTTGCTCATATGAAACATGTTTCGTGAATATTATGACACAAGTGAGGTACAAAGCATTCTTTATAAGTTAAATAATTGGTTAGCAGGCAATTGTTAGTAGCGACCATGCTTTTGGATTCATGTCGTTCGAGCCCATACATTTAAAGCCATAAGCGGCTATGTGTCCTCTTTTCCCGGTTGGTCACGAATTGCCACAAACTTAATAATATTTATAGTTTCTTTTTCACAAATCATCACCGTATCACCCTTTAATTTCGCAGGTTTATCTTGTCATTTACTTTTAATCCATGTTGTCGTATCTTTTATGGTGGTAAACTGCGGGTGGGAAATAAAAGATTTCGTGGCAATAAATTAAGAATTCGTTAATGCGACTTTTTAATTCGTTCCCTTATTTTACAAATTAATAAATTAATAAATCGTAGGAACGAATTAACAAGTTGTAGGAAATAATTATGTCGTGTTTTGTTCGTGTCCCGCAGCCCTGTCAAAGCACAGTGCACGGTATAATACAATTATTAGAAATTATAATTAAACATGACTTAGTGAATACATTTCTATTACTTTCTTTCCATGCTGAATGCCTTTATATTGCAGGGCTCTAGACTGATCACAACTGTTACATTTTGGAATTGTTTTTTTTTTTTAAATGTGCAAGTTAAAATTTGACGTGGTCGCATTTGTGCGAGTGCATGATCTGCAGTGCTGAAGCGTCTGCTCCATACAGCGGGAGTTACAGAGTTACAAATCCGTGGCGTATTCAGGATTTCACTGACCACGCGAAGAGTAGTTTTCGTTGTGAGCGCTTCGGGTGTAGAGCCTGGTTTGTATTTGTAGTGTCAGCACCAGCCAGGTGGTGACGGCAAAAATGACGCGACTATTCTGGAAACGATGGGGGACGGAGGATTTGGTATTCGAGTAGCGTAAAAGACCGCTTGTTAAACCAGAGAAGGTAAACATGTTGCTATTCTTGTGCAAAAAAGTGTACTGTTTTGCCAGTAGGTCACGAATTGCGATATAACTTAATATTTTTATTTTCCCAAATCCTTACCGTCTCACCCTTTAATTTCTTAGGTTTATTTTCTTGTCATTCACTTTTAATCCATGTTTTCGTATCTCTTACAGTGATAAATTGTGGGTGGGAAATAAAATATTTCGTTAATACTACATATTAATTCGTTCCCTCATTTTACAAGTTAATAAATTAATAAATCGTAGGAACGAATTAAGAAGTTGTAGCAATGAATTATGTCCTGTTCATGTCCCGCAAGGCACCCTCACAGTCACCCAGTTTAGTTCTACTTTTCTGTTTTCGTTTTGAAATGTATTCAGATTGCGAATTCGAAAGTGAAAGCATCCGAAGGTCGGCTTAAAACATAGCAAAAGTGAACTTAATTCACAAAATTCAGATCATAAATAATGCTAGCCTACTGATGAAAAAGAAGGGATTGAATGTAAACCACTCATTACTATTTATTTAATCCTAACAAATAAGTTATTGTTAAAAACGAACTTTCCAAACAAAATGATATATATCGGTATCGGTATCGGTATCGGCCAAAATGAGATGAAAAAATATCGGCATATCGGATATCGGCAAAAATCCAATATCGTGCATCTCTAATCAGATGCCCATTTTCCACAAGATGGTATGATTCTTTAGGGTCTTCATGAAATGTCTGCAACATATTTGGTTAAAACTGCTCAATGGTCACTAAAACAACATCTTTTTACCTTTAAAATCAGCTCTGTTCATACAAAAAAATGCTGGGTTCAGCCTGTTGGGTCATTTTATTGGGTTATTTCTAATATTTTTTACCCAGGTGCTAGGTAGTTTTTCTGTAACTAAGTTGCTGGGTCATTTTTAACGCTGGGTTATTTTTTTCTATCCAACGGCTGAGTTAAGCCTGTCTCTGATGAAACAACCCAGCTGCTGAGTTACAGTCAGTCAGACTGCGGGCTTTTTGAGTCCTCTACATGAGAGAGCGGTTCTCAGCGCCGCCGATTTGCACTTCTTCAGTGAAATAAAGGTTTGTATACATTTATTTCATTTACGTCTTACTGTGCTGTAAATTGTATTATTTTATGCATCGCAATATAAGGACAAAATGTCAGTCAGCTGCGTCAGCAGCGGTTGTTTCGCAGGATGGAAACGCCTTTTGCCTTGCATAAAATAAATGGATTTTTATTAATTACTGTTATTGTTATATTATTCGTTATTGAGTTTAATCTTAAAATATGTTCTCTAAGGTCAGTACTGTTTGTTTATGGACAGTTTTTGGAGTCAGTCATGGCATCTTTTAGGTACGAGTGAAATGCGAACAACCAGGCGAACAGCAGCCCTCACCGGCTCAGATTTCGGCGACACACCAGCATGAGAATTAGCGTTATTTCGGTAAAAAGCGATTACAGAGAACGGTTGAAAAATGTCAAAAATTTTATGTCTAAAATGTTTGTTTAAATGTATGTAATATTATAAACCATGCTGTATTCACCCAAACAAATTCTATTTGTCTTGTATTTTGTCCGTGTGTCCTTGCACTTTAAAAAATGCTGAGTTAAAAACAACCCAACTTGGGTTATTTGGCAACCCAGCGCTGGGTAAATATTGGACAGAACACATGCTGAGTTATTTTGACCCAGCTGGTTGGGGTAAATGTTTTTACTAAACATGCTGGGTTATTTTAAGTCAACTATTGTTTAAAAATTATTATATTGCTGGTTTAAAATGGACTGGAACTCAGAACTCAGAACTCAGAACACAGAATTACTAGAGGCAACAGCAATAATCAAAAGATGAACATTTATTATTAAGCAAGAACACATGGACAAAATACATAATAAGACAAATTGAAGTTATTTGGGTGAATACAGCATTGTTTACAATATAGCATACATTTAAACTCATTTAACAAGCATTTTAGACATAAAAAAATTAACATTTAAAAGTAGAATTTTATTTTTAGTATATTAAGCTGTTCTCTGTAATTACTTTTTACTGAAATAGTGCTAATTCTCATGCCGGTGTGTCGCCGAAATCTGAGCCGGTAAAGGGCTGCTGTTAAATAAAAGAAATAAAATTTATTTATTTTATGCAAGGCAAAAGGCGTTTCCATCCTTCGAAACAACCCAATGGGCTGAACCCAGCATTTGGGTTAAAAAAAATAATAACCCAGCATTTTTTACAGTGTGCTTAATAATAAATGTTCATCTTTTGATTATTGCCTCTAGTAATTCTCTAGTAAGTGTGTTTTTTTTAAACCAGCAATATAATCATTTTTAAACAACAGTTGACAAATCAAATAACCCAACATGTCTGTTAAAAAAAATTAACTCAACCTATGGGTCAAAATAACCCAGCATGTGTTCTGTCCAATATTACGCATCCGTGAGTTACCAAACACAAGTTAGGTTGTTTTTAACCCAGCATTTTTTAGACTGCAGCAGCCCGTTTCGGTGCATGTCTCTTTAAAAGATAATGAGCTACTGCTCACCCCACCCACGTTTATGTTTTTTTTTGTGTGTATTCTGTGGCATGTTTCCATCAAAAACAAAACTAATCCACTTTGTCCTCAGTGGCTCTGATGTTGGGACTCGGGAGAAAATGAAGACTCTTATGTTTAATTTTACATCCAACTATAAAACACCTGCATTGCTTACGAGACATTGTTGTCGCTACAGCTTCTTGAGCGAGAAAATGGCAGACACCATACAACTGGTTGAGGTGAAAAATATGCTAATACAGGATAGTTTGTCAGTGGTTGTGGGTGGGGCATGAGCAATATGTCCCGCCCATTAACTGAATATTGATGGATTTTTGCTTAAAACTTGGAAGCAAGCATATTGAAAAATACTGGTATAAATAATTTTTAAAAATTCTTATTTCTGCAGTGCTTTTGTTTGGAGTAAACAGGTCCATTCTACTGTGAAACGCTGTAAAGTATGTATGCGTGTCCTTTCCTCCTGGTTCTGTCTTCAAATCTGTCATCTGCAGTTCAAAACAGCTTTGGTCTGTTTAGACTTCAGACATGCAATGGGAAGAACATAACTTAAATTGTCAAACAAAACTGTCTGCTTTTCTGATCGCAACACATTTTCCCATATGTGTTTATCCAGTGATCACTCCTCACTTATTTTCTCTTCCTCTCGCTTGCTCGCTGTCTAGCTCTCCCTTTTCCCCATATTCCCTCATCTCTCTCACTTCCATGTGCAAACTGACGGGCGAACACATAATTTACTAAACTGATTTGATGGAATACGTATTAGAGCGAGCGAATATACCAGTGGTTATTTTACATGAATGTAATTGCATTTGGGAAAATTGTACTTTCAAGCGAACATAGACAGCAGTGATTAAATCAGTAAGACAAAAGCATATTAAAAACTAAAACAATATTTTCATTTCCAACTCACTGCACCAACAGAGCCTGGCGGTGAAGCTAAAGAATGTTTACTCAAACTCCCACTTACAAAGGCTCCATTAACAAAAACTGAAGTAACCGCTGAAGCAAGAGGGCATAGTTACAGTATATCCCGACTGATGTGAACCCAGCAGGCATTAAAAACAAAAAAATCCCGCTAAAGACAAAGAACAGTTTTGAACTCATGTTTGACAAAAAATTGTAGACTGTAAAAAGAGAAAATGCGAGACACATACAGTGCAACTGAACCATGTCACATGAAAAAAAGATACAAGTTAAAGTGAACTAAGCAATTGTAAGCAAATTACAGTGAATTAATTCAATTTACATAATCTGTCATGAAACAGCAACATACAAATGCCCAGAACTAGCCTCATGATGGAAAATGTGTAAGTGACATCACTACAAAAGCACATGGACATCTGTTGGATATCACAAGACAATATGAGACTTTTTTTCTACCAATTTACCCTTTTATCATCATGCAGTTTAACATTACAGTCAAAAATCCAATAGCAATAATAAAGAATAATAATTAGTCAGTCGATTAACATTTTTAATCTAATTAATTACATGATGTGTTGATTAGTTAATCGTATTAATCACAAAATAAATTTGACTGCGAAAATACCCACAAAAGATTATTTAAAGCTATTTTGTTGTTAAATGAGAAAGTATCTAGTAGACATTATAAATTGTAGCTTTAAAAAAAAATATTTTATTTGATTCATCATAAAATTTATTACACATAAATATTTAGGCTGCCAACAGCCTAACGTGAACTATGTAAAATAAAAGAAGATAATCTGAGAAACATCTCAGTACTTTTTGTTATTATAATGAAAGTCATGGTAATCAAAACAGCTTTGTTACCAACAGTCTTTAAAATACTTTTAAAATATTTTTATTATTATTATTTTTTTTTTTTTATAAAATGATACTCTAAATAAGAAACTAAATCTGCCAGCAGGTGGCGGTAAATGTCTTTATGAGTCATTCACTTATTCCATAAGATTCATTCAAATGGCTGATTCATTCAGGAATTAAGTAAATGGCTTTCTTTATAAACTGACTTTTGAATCATTGGTTCACACGATTCGTTCAAAGCGCAGATTCATTCAGAAATTAAACACCGCTGTGTTGCTCAGAAAGCACAACAATTCTGCTTTGGCTTCAAATGAAATATTTGTTCTCTGCAAAACTGAGCAAAAACACAACATAATGTTTAAAATCTAACACAATATCAACTTCTTATTTACTGAACTGTTGTATAAAATCACATTTAAGCTTGTGATAGATCAGGACAAAATCAGAACTGGTGTCATATTGCTTTTGTTGCCTGTGTGATATCATGTGATACGTGATGTATATAAATATATTAACATACAAGATAAAACACATACAGGAGCATTTTTTTTGCACCAATATCTTGAATTTTAGGGCATAACCATACAGCCAGCACATTAACTGCTGTTACTGTTAGTTACTACAGCCTACAGTTTGTGAGCTAGCTATGCCTTTGTCATGTAAATGCATATTACCTGGTTGCGATAATTTACAAAACAGCTCTGTTTGCTTATTTACATGTATTTGTATTTGACAGTTGAGAGAGGCAGCAGCTTTCCCACAAGTGGGCGTGGTTTCAGCGCAGACAGCGGACACACCCCCAGTGTTTAAGTGCAGAGAATACTATGCATGTCTTCAAGATTTTGATAACCTATTTACTTTGTGTTTTTTGTAATCATTTAAACTTGGCTGGGTGGTAAATATTTTTCTGTGGCTTGACAAACTCAAAACACATATTTAATACTGCTTTACACTAGGGGTCAAACGATATGTGCTTTACAGGGCCGATGGCAATTTAAAACAGCGATGTGGGATGATTTTGAAGTTGGAGGAGAAAATGAGATGGGAGTTTTTCAACATACCCTAACTGTCTTGAACCAGAGTACACATGCAGCTTGTAGGTCTCTGGCTAACCGGCTAACAGCAATATCTGTTCACTCACAATTGTCTAGAAATGTGTTGATGAATAGTGAATGTTTGTCATTCTGATAAAGAATAGAGCAATACGTTGGTATACAAACTGCAGTGCTTTATCAATACGTTTCTGCATTGGGCTAACCCATGGGTCATTCTATAATTGTGGGTACATCTCATGTCTGTGAAGTATACTTTTAATTTTCTAGTACTTAATTATATTTTTCCCAACCATACTGCTATATGTTGAAAAAGCCATATTTTTTGTTCAAAAATGATGTTCATATCACATACAACCCTGGTACTTAGCTATCTGCATTAAAGCATGAAAATATCCTCAAATATAAATTAATTTAATAGTTTTGCCTTCGGTTAAATTGTGTTATCAAGACATTTAGGTGTGCGCTTCAAAAATAGTTAAGTGTTTATTGAGATAAAACCTGTTTTATTTGTGTCCAAAAACCATTGTCAACTAAGTTACCCACTAGAAAACCCCCGCTCAAAA
This sequence comes from Labeo catla, assembly GCA_012976165.1. NCBI lineage: Eukaryota > Metazoa > Chordata > Actinopteri > Cypriniformes > Cyprinidae > Labeo > Labeo catla. The sequence continues at coordinate 83,960 of VONZ01000632.1, read as the reverse complement.
AGGATTGGTTTGTCCCATTCTCACATTATTTGCACAGTATGATGATATTTCCTCTAGAAGCACATGGATGAAACACTAGAAGTTATGTTCTCTCTCTTTCCCCTAATATTGGCTAAACTAGCAAACCTGTGTCAAGAGTGGATTATTTGACTGTCAACAGTGTTACCCAAGTATCACTGCTGCAAACTTTAACAAGACAATTTCACTAAAACTTATGTTTTGTTTATGAAAATATATTTCGAAACATACCATATGCTCAGTAGTTCTAGGCTTCCATGTTGAGTATAGGCCCAAAACACTAAAAATGTCAACTGTGTTACCCAGTAAAGGTAACATGGTGGACAGTAGCAAACATAGATGGTATTTAATGCACATATTCTTACAGATCACCTTTATTTATATAGCACTTTATACAATATAGATTGTTTCAAAGCAGCTATGTAAGGTCATGATTGGGTTTTTGGGAAACAGGAAAACTGTTTTCTTCACATTGTCAAATTCTAAATGTACCCCTAATTATAGAATGACCCGCATATACCATGGCTGTTTGGATGTTTACCACCGAGCTGTGGGCTAGAGTAATGGTGAAGGGTGTTCAGTTTCTGACATGCACTGCAAGCAGTTGACCAATCAAACCACAATGTGTCATCGGACCAATCGCTGCAGATTAGCTTCACACAAAGGAGTGGTTTGGACCAATGATTCCTTGAGTGAATCATTTGGGAGTCGTTGAGCAAAAAAGGAAAAAATAAATGCATATTATAAGGCAATGAAAGTGTTTGTTGACCTTGCATGCATGACAACCTGTTGTACTCCCAAAACCAAAATATGAACATTTCATAATCCATAATAGGGGCACTTTATATTATTTTACTGGCAAATCTGTTTAGAAAATGACCAATTCTGAAAACTATAAAAATGCTTGATATCAGCGCCGATTGATGGCCAGGCTGATAATCAGTCGACCCCTACTTTACACAGACTTTAATAAATAAAATACGGATAAATAATACATCTAAATAATATATCACTATTACGTTTGACTAGTCCCTCATCAAAAGGATATAGGCCTAATTTAAACTTCCCTAAAGGAAACTGCAAAAACCATCTCCATGGGGACTGACCAAGACATATTTTCCAGTTTTCATTCCAACTAGACCGAGTGTAACGTTCCAGAAAGTGCAAGAGCAAATTTGATGACGTTTTTTATTCTGTTCTAGTGAAAAATGTCACCCTACTCCTCAGCTGTGGAAATGGAAAATAAATGACATACTTCAGAGACAGCATACTTCATTACACTTCTTAGAGAATTTGTTCTCTCCAAATGGCCCCATAGGTGTTTTATTATGTTCCTGAAAAGAGAAGACACAAAACAGGTGCTGGAAAGTTGGTATTTTATAGTTTTTTGTCCTCTTTGCCTCACTTCATTATGTAACAGAAGACAGTGAGAATTTAGACTGGTATTTTTTTTAATATTTTATCACATCAAAAATGACATGCATCTGGAATATATTTGACCTCTAAGCTTCAAGCAGAGGCAGCATGCAGAAGAACTTCAGAGAAACTGTGCAACTTTAACATCTTGTCTGTGTATGTGAGCTTCTCTGGAAACATTGACATCCATTAAGGCAGACGTCATGTTTCTCCTAAGCCCTGTGCTCTGGCATTCTGGGTAATAACGGGCCTTGGGTGCTTATTATCGCCTTTTGGCATCTGTTATCTGAACAAATCACAGTTATAGTCTTGCTGCACACAGGAGATTTTCAAAGAAAACTTTGCCACAGTGCACCATAAGAACTGATTTTTGAAACATGGCTAAAGGTTAAAAGTAATTCAAAAGTGCTCAGTGCTTCCCAAACTCATTATTTTACAAATGTTGCCCTGGTATAAAGATCTTTCGAGAATGTTTTTCATTACTCCAGTATCTGGTATCTTTTACAAAAGCTGACTTTTCAAAAATCTTGATATTCAGTCTGCGAGGTTCTAATTTAGCAGCCGGATGCAGTGCATTAGAAAGCACAGCTGACTACTTTGTTCAAATACCAGTCACAAATATAAAGCTGATTCAAACAGACAGTACTAAACAGGCTACACTGTGTGTAATCATCTTGTTTCAGTGAACTGGCGTGATCTCATCTACCATCAACGTGATGCAATGGGAGGTGCCCAGTTTATATCCTTTTCTTAGTACACCAAACAAATGTAATGAGATATTTCTTGAGCTCATGATGTTGTAGGGCGTTGGGACACAGTTAAATGAAGTTGCCAGGGTTTTGGGTGGTTGCCAGTTATTGCTTACTGGCCAACAAGAAGTCTCTATGATATTAGATATAAAGAGCAAGATTTACTAAAAAGGGCAAATTAGTGTTAGAGTGCAATTCTATAAAAGTGCCAATGGGATGAGAAAATTCTGCGGGTGATTTACTGACAAGATGCACATTAAAGAACAGACGCAAGATCTCATGTCCATAATGACCAGCACAATCTACCAAGAGTAGTGCAAATGATGCAAATACCAGTAATTTGATGAGCGTGCACGTTAGTGATTCATTTTAACACTCTGCTAATTTTTCATCATTTACATGAGGCTGTGGTATGTTAAAGCCTGACATCCATAGATGTAACACTACACTATACACTAGTGCATTTTGCTTTAAAATGGTGTTGTAAAATGAAAACGACCATGGTCCATACTGGCATTTCCACTGCGCTTCAGAAAAGAATTCCATCCACACTACACGACCGAAAAATGTGTTACATGACCATTCATGCACACTGTAGCATCATGCTAAGACAATTATAAGATTTATACTATGCTTCGCTCAAAACTTACTTTAAACCACCATAAAGTGTTTGTAATAACTTTCGATTGCAATCTAATGTGTGTTTTGGCCACATAATGTTGCTGATACATGCTATTTGCAGCCTTTTCAAGCTAATCGCTAACCCTGCTTAGCACTTCTCAAGTAAACAACCTGGGCTGCGATTGTCACCAAATGCATTGGTAACAATGGTTCTATGATCAACTTAGGCTTATGATGCTTTTGGGAAACGCAGCCCTGTATTGTTATGAAAATAGGGCTGCCCCCTAATAGTCGACTAACCATCAGTCAACAAGAAGAGGCTTGGTCGACCAAAATTTTATTAGTCAATTAGTTGCCTAAAAACCTTTCCACAGGAAGTGGCAAAGTCACGCAGTCTGTGACGAACAGATCATTAACGGCTGGTCTATGTGGTAATATAGTACATTGGGTACGACATCCAAATGCTCAGCTATCATTCATTGACCATAAATATCGATTTTCATCTGAAATATGTAAGCAATAGCAACTTTACATGGCCGCTCGATCTAATGTTAACTTAGAAAAATGTGCGATATTGAAGTGTCAGTGCAGACTGTGGAAGCTGAATAGTAGCGCACTTACTTCATGTCAAATGGAGGCGCCAGTGTGGTCACTTGCTCTTAAAATACTCCGTCATTTTTGGCCATACAGGAAAAAGTAATACACCTTTTGAATCTGTAAAGACTACGCTTGTGCACTCACAATAACAACAAAACATTGTGATTTTGTAAAATAATGAAAGCAAACCAGATGTGCTTTCTGCCATCTCAGTCTCTGTGAACTTAAGCACAAAACTTCGAAACTCCATATACTTGCCTTACTACTACTACTAGTCAACCAGAAAAATCTTTAGTCGAGGGCAGCCCTACAAATCATATACTGTCATAATCATGTGTTTATTAGCTTCATGTTTCATCCGTAGAAATGTTTTTTAGGGATTCTTATGTACAGAACTGAACGCGGAAATCTCCCTCATCAGATACATGAGAGCAGTGAATGACCTTCCGGACAGCGTCAGAACAGAGATTGGGGTTGAGATGAGACAGCGCTGGAAGCAGCTGCTCATCAGATCCAGTAAATCAGTGGAAAAATGAACAGAAATGATGATTCTGAGGTAAGTACTTTAAAATGAAAACGCACTAAAAGATGTGAAAACTGAAAACTATTTGAACTTTATTAAAACTATTTGCACTGATTTACTGTGTTGGTTACATTTAGTTCCTTCTTGTGCAGTGGCTCAGGAGCCTGTAAAAACATCAACAAGCTGAAAAAATAAAATTAGTATAAAAAGAAGTATCATTTAGGAATCGTTATTAAAGTGACGCTGGCCTCAGCAATTATTACCAATTAACTGCAATGCTTAAGCCCCTCCCCTCGCATTTGATTGGCTTCACAGAATTCACTCTGCTCAAGGAGACTGACATGCTCTCAGCAGTGAGCTGATTTGAATTTCAGATGGGCAGTGGATCTATTCGAATCTGTCACCAGCTGGGACAACCGTCCAATCTGTCACCTCTCTCTCTCTCTTCCTGCTCACTTCAGGCAGAACGTTACACTTTCATTAGTACAACCCCCCACCTTCCTTCAGTTCCAGCTCTACACTTTCTTCAAAGAGAGATGGGTTTGGCTGCCATATTGATCTGGTAACCCTTTCTTTCATGTGTCTTCTCTCTCTCTGTCTCTCCCTTTCCATAACATGAACAGCTGAGATATAGCAAAAGAGCAGAGAGCCGTGCGCCTCGAACGGGAAAATAAAGCCTTTAAACATCTTTGGGATCTTTGCGGGTTTGTCTTTTAGAACTACGAAAGCTACAGATTAAAGACTGTGGAGTTTACACACGGGTACCAAAGATCTCCACGGCAACAACACAATCTTGATCTGGCTTTTAGCTCATCACCTCACAAAAGCAGATTAAGTTGGTTCACTGTCAGAATCTCAAATCTCCTGTTGAATATGTTTTACGAAAGGAAGTAGATTTGCAAAATTTCTCAAGAAATAAGTATGAAAATGCTTTGCTGTGATTTTCTGGGAAACCTGTGTGATATTTAAGCATTTGAAATTTCTATTTAAATTTGTAGACACATAAATGTGACCCTGGACCACAAAACCAGTCATAAGGATCAATTTTTTGAAACTGAGATTTATACATTATCTGAAAGCTGTATTGTTTTTTTAGGATAGAACAATATTTGGCTGAGATACAACTATTTGAAAATCTGGAATCTGAGGGTGCAAAAAAAAAAACTGAAATATTGAGAAAATCACCAAATCAAGTTGTCCAAATGATGTTTTTAGCAATGCATATTACTAATCAAAAATTAAGTTTTGATATATTTACGGTAGGAAATTTACAAAATATCTTCATGGAACATGATCTTTACTTAATATCCTAATGATTTTAGCATAAAAAAAGATAAATTTGACCCATACAATGTATTGTTGGCTATTGCTACAAATATACCCGTGCCACTTATGACTGGTTTTGTCCTCCAGGGTCACAAATAATTAAAAAAAAAAGGAAACACAGACTTAAACAAAATTTTTTCAGTTGTGAAAAACTGATTTATTGATTCTCGTCGTCAGCTATTGGTGTAACTGTAACCTCCAAGGTTACTATCATAGAATGAATCTGAACAAATCTTTTTGGTGAACAGTTTCACTGTAATGAATCAAAATCATTTTGCAGACACAAGTAACAGCACATCTCTCCTCAACAAGCCTCATGATTTGAGGCATCACTATAGCAGAAATGTAAGATTCACTGGAAAATATTCCAGTCCAGTCACTGTCCTGTTCATCAGGGACCACTGGATATTCATGTATGTGCTTACGTGTGTGTTTGCAAACATGCTCCAGTGCTTTGTGAGTGCTAATTACAACAACCTCCCACAACAGTGCTAACACATCTATTGAAAACAGAGAGTGAGTGAAAGAGCGTGAGCTTCTCACAAAGGAGAGCTTAAACAAGGAGGACAAGCGAGCGCTGATTCTCCTATATAAACACACACAGTTGGTCAGGAGGTCAGGTGACCACTGCACCAGCTGCAGAGTCCTGGAGGCAGAGCATAATCTGCCCAAGGTCTCATGGGTAATCGAGTCTGGCAAAAGAAAAAAAAACTGAATCAGCTGTGCGTGTGTTTACAGATAGTGATGTACATTATGGGCTTGTCAGAATCAGTTCCTTAAATAGTCATTTCAAAGCCGGTGTAAATATGTGTGCGTGTACGACACAGATAAATCCACAACAGAAACTCAACATTAAAATATTAAAGGTAAAAGCGCTGTTTGAGAGTGATTTCAGGTAAGTCTGGACTTACAAATTAAATTTTATTGAAAGGTCATCATTTTGCTGAGATAATATTTGCACTTGCTGTTCCAAAACCTAGTAAGCTGCTTATGAAGATGGTATGTTAAAGGGAGAGTTCACCCAAAAATAAAAATTCTGTCATTAATTACTCACCCTCATGTTGTTCCAAACCTGTAAGACCTTTGTTCATCTTCGAAACACAAATTAAGATATTTTTGATTAAATCTGAGAGCTATCTGCGTGTGGTGCTGCTGACGAAAGCTTCATAAAATTATGTAAGCTTCATAAAAAACGTAGCTTCATAAAATTATGGTAATGTCACATGGACTTTTTTAACAATGTCCTTACTAACTTTCTGTGCCTTTAATGTGTCAGTGTTTGTTGCTGTCTATCAGGGCCGTCACTAACGATTATTTTGATAATCAAGTAATGTGTCGATTATTCTGACCACTGATCGAGTAATTGTATAAATATATATATATATATATATATATATATATATATATATATATATATATATATATATATATATATATATATATATATATATAGTAATAAAAATAGACCTAAGTGAACAATAGCCTTTAAAATGTCTTACATTTTAAACACATATACAATAGCAATTAGGCAATAATAATTTGTTCAAATAAAGTATCAAACGCAAGTAAATATATGGTTTTATTATACAAAACTGTTAAAATATATAATTATAAACAATAGAGCTAATGTACGTTACACAATATAACAAATGACTGCAGAGGGCGCCAACGGCCTGACGATTGTTTTTACACTTTACTACACAATCTAATCTGTGTTTAATACCGACTCACCAACATTTAATTCAAATGTCCACTTAACCTTTAATATTTGGCCACTTCTTTATGATAAAAAAGCTACAGCCACTGTAATTTCTTAAATATGAAGACAAAACCTGTAAACTCAGAGTGAGGGTTTAAACTTTAAACTTTTATTTTGAAATCGCGATTAACGATTAGCAAGATAATGACGTATTCTCCTGTGTTTGCGTGGTTTACAAACGATTTACATTACAAATCTGATTAAGTAATGCATGTGTTTCCAGATGAACCTTATAATAAACACAAACTCACAGCAATATGCAGAGATGGATTCGAGATGCTCCACACATGTAAATAACAACATTTTGTGTAGCAGCATTTACTGTGAACGGAGCATGTAAAGCGCATATATTTAACCTGCATCGCATATATATATTTAATTGAATCATAGCATTTGTGAATTCTTAGCATTATGCTTTATTTAGATTTTTAAATGTGTTTCATATGTGGAATGCGCAACTGCCGATATTTTGCTGATCACTGGGCACAGGCAAAATGCAATCAAGCATTTTTAAAAATCGAATACTCGTCAAGAAATTGTTGCAACCCTGTCTATGCAGGGTCAGAAAGCTCCAGGATTTCATCAGAAATATTTTAATTTGTGTTCCGAAGATGAACAAAGGTCTTACGGGTTTGGAACCACATGAGGGTGAGTAATTAATGACTCTGAATTTGAATTTTCATATTTGGGTGAACTATTCCTTTAACAACATGCTAATATCAAACTCTTAAAATCAATCAAGTCTGCCATGAGGAGCTGCTATATGTATGATGCACTAGTTGATATCTATACAGAAAGTTTTAAATCTGTTGCTTACATGGTTCTGTGATGAATTTGTAACTCACTAGGTTTTGGAACAGAGCTACTATCTGATAACAGTGTGCAGGAAGTGTTGAGATTTTCCACACCATCAACAGTGCTAAGCCATTCAAAGGCACTGAGAACACACTGACAACTCAGGGCTGGATATAATAAATTATTTCACCTAAATATAAAATTTCTGGCATATATATTCACCTTCATGTCCTTCTAAATCATGACTTTCTTTCTTCCGTGGAATACACAAAAAAAAAGATTGAAAAGCGATGATTGATTTGGTGCCGATAGCCTCGTGGGCATTACGTCGACATGCAGCGCCGTTGCGCTACGGGCGTCCTGTGTTCAAGTCCCGGCTCATGGACCTTTCCCGATCCCACCCCCAATCTCTCCCACTTCATTTCCTGTCTCACTACTGTCCTATCAATAAAACACCAAAATAAATCTTAAAAAAAAAAAAAAGAAAAGAAAAGCGATGATTGACACTATCAAGCTTCAAAAAAAGACAAAAAAGCTTCCAAAAGTCAGTCATAAAATTTGTGCACTACACTGCAAGGCTTGTGTAGTCATACAATAGTTGAGTACATTGTTAGAAAAAATTCCCTCTGCTATCATTTTCAAATCTCCTTCTCCGCTGTGTTTATTCAAACAAGGAGCTTCAAGACTGATCATGCCAAGTAAATATTACATATTGACATGACATAGTACATATTAAATTCAAACGTGAAGGACATTTGAGAGCTATAGGGGAGGGGGACTTTTTTTTCCTGGATCTTTAAAGTCTGAAACAATTAATTATGAAAAAGTGCAGGACGTTCTACATAGCTGTTCCTCATTCTCCTTATTCCTTTGACTCAAACCCTTAAAATACTTCAACACACACATCTCGCATAACTTTCACTGAGATGTCTTTAACACACTGCTCCACATAAAACATTTGACCTCTTGAGAATACCTCAACACAAGGCTGCCGATCCAAAGGTTGCAAGTGCAATCCCAGGTATGGACGACACAGAAAGCATGCTCTCTCAAATGTCCTTGAGCAAATCCTTTCAACCTCTGGTCGTTCTAGAGAACTGTCCTTGTAATAAGTACATAAACGAAAGAAAATGAGGTTGTGCTGGTGTGATGATGGGGCTGTGCTGTAAGCACAAAGGTTGCAAGCTCAATCTTCGGTGTGGGTGACTGTGTGCAGAGGCTTATTTCAAACCTAATAGACACACCAGAAATATTTGGAGAATTTGACTTTGGCATTAACTTGTTTGGTTAGTAAGTTTTAGCTCTTGCTGGTATGCCATTATTTTGTGGTGAATCCAAACTGAAGATGATTCATTAAACAAGTTAGTGCTATGTAAAATATTGGAAATATTTGGAGAATTTTGACTTTACGAGTTGCATAACTTTAACTTGTTTGGTTAGTAAGTTTTAACTCTTGTTTTAATGGCATTATTTTGTGGTGAATAATCTTCCAAACGTATACTATTATCCAAATGTTCACCACAAAATAATGCCATGCCAGCAAGAGCTAAAACTTACTAACCAAACAGTGTTATGCAACTCATAAAGTCAAAATTTACAAGTTAAATGACACTAGTTGGTTTAGACAATACGTTTTAGCTCTTGTTGATATTCAAACTCAGTTTTCAACTTAATGTCTTTGCCAAGATGAAATCGTGTAATATAAAAATCACATAAATCTGTTATAAAAATATGGTTATAAACTTATGATGTCAAAGCTAATGTGTTATGTAATTGAATTAGGTTTCTTCCGATATTATATACTGCACATTTTTATTGAGTTATGCTTTTTTTTTCTTTTTTGTTGCTAATGAGATAAGTTAAAAAAAATGCTTCTGCATAAACTTATAATATGAGCGTCATCCACACAAATCCCTGACCAATTACACAAGGCATGGTCAGGACCCCGTGTCATGCTCACTGCCATGCTACCACTCTTTCAGATTTCTAAGTTGCAAACCCACATAGTGACAGTGTACATGCTTGAAGCTGGATAATGAATTTTTTCAGCATTACTGAAAGCAGTACAATTACCGGGCTGGGTCGACAAGTCAGCGCGTTGATTAGAACTGCAGCATGTTGATTAGTCAACAAGGCATCAGACACCTAATGGGTGTTGAGCTCATGGTTGTTGATCATAATGATGACTGTAAGCAGAACGATTATCGTTACATACAGTGTAATTGACTAATTACAGTGGTAATGTTGCAGGTAAGTTATATGGTGAAAAAACACAACGAGTGGTGCAGGATCGATCAGGTAAAGCTGACCTATTAAACCTAGAGGGAAGTTACAGGGGCAACAGCCCATCCATGTGAGAAATGAGCTTGCATTCATGCCAACATCTGTTTGTTTACTCATTACTTGATCGGACTGCTAAATGTTAAATCATTTTCCTCAGCAAAACAGATGATAACGACACATTAGCTGAATTAAAACCACATTCAGTGACAATAAGGCATAATACTACCGAAAAATCAAGGAATTTAATGCTTAAAGGATTAGTTTACTTCCTGAATAAAAAATTTCTGATAATTTACTCACCCCCATGTCATCCAAGATGTTTTTTGAGGAAAACATTCCAGGATTTTTCTTCCTATAGTGGACTTCAGTGGGAGCCAACAGGTTGAAGGTCCAAATTGAAGTTTCATTGCAGCTTCAATGGCTTCTACACAATCACAGTTGAGGAATAAGGGTTAATAATATTTTCAAAAATAAATAAGCAGAATATAGTGTATGCTACACAATATTCAGTAAATGGTAGGCTAAGATAATGTTTTCTTTAGCAGCCAGTGACCAAAGGATGAAGTAAACTAAACTTTTACTTCAGTAAATGTACAGATACCCTGATGACATTGAAAGTACAATGATGAGATGTTTTAATTTGCATAAGGGCAGTGGTCGCCATGTTGAGACCACATGATCAAACAAATACTCATAATTGGACACTTTGATTCATTGTAACTTATACCGAATACATTAAGAACTGCACACAGACGGTGAATAAATACAGATAGGATTTGAGTCTTGAACATAAACATTTAATGAGCTCCTGACTTAACACTCATTATATCATTAATTTTTAATTCCTAAATGATTTACATTCACAATAAAGCAATAGGAATATCCTGTCTACACTATACGCGATTGGCCAGTCGCATAAGGTCAAATAAACCCGGTTATTAATGACACTGACTAAAATGAATTTTGATAGTTTAGTAACTTACATCTCGCTTTGTCAGTTAAATCCACCGCTCATTTGTTAATATTTTTCCAGGTTCTTTGCTTATTTTGAGTTGAACAAGACCGAAAGAGTGCCACTCTCAAATCTAACCACATGTGCCGACCGAATCTTTGATTCAGTGAGTTATTTACTCGAGAACCGCTGCGAACGGTTCAATCGAATTAGCGAACGAATCCCAAAAGCAACTATGGTCGCAAGCTACGTCGTAACCAATAGTTCAATGGAACTAACAACCATTGGGAACGCACCCCTGACCGTTTTGGACATTAATTGATTAATTGAAAATATAAAAATAATTTGTTAACGAATCACACTTAATTTATTAAAAAAAATGTTAATCCCAAAACATAAATGCTGCAAACACCGAACAGTCTGAATTATTTCGTACACTCACAAAATAATTTTGCTTATTGTTTACTTATTTACTTAATTTAAGTGATCTAATACAACACAAATCTTGAACATTTGGTCACATCTTAATTTTACTGTGTGCAGTGCAGTTAAATAGTGACTGGATGTGACCAATCTCCATTTCTTCTGCAAACACTATACATTACATAGCAATAGAAGTCATATTTGCATGATTATTATCGTTCACCATGAATATTGTATGATTAACATTACATTAAAATTCCCTTACGTTGAAACAGCATAATTTGAAAAGTTCATATACCATTAACAAAATACCACACCTAAAATAACTTCCCAGTCCTGAACTACCTCTGATGATACAGCAGGACAACTAATAAGCAGGGAATGGAGGTAGAATAATAGATTCTGCCAGATGTGTCCCATATAGCCACACTGATAACCTGCAAAACACACACACCCTCATATACTCACACTCCAAAAGCACGTATGCTCACGCAGCAGTTTTTGACTAAGGGGACTAAGAGACTAAGAAGCCTGCTGAGACACTCAAATGTGAGACATGACGCAAGCATAACTGTAGAGACAAAAAAAACAGAAGCGTTTGTCACCTTCTGAAGAATTATCAGGAGATGCGTGGTTAGGGGCCGTTTGAGGGCTGCATTACTTCACACACCCACACATGCATCTAACCATGTTTGTCTCTCAGAGAGCAACATTTTCTACTTCCATCCTACAGCACTGTATCTTAGTCTTATGACACTCTTATGTGACTCACATCGGATGCCCTGTAGAAAGATCCGGAATGTCCTGGAATAACACAACGATAATCTTGATAGCACCAACTGCTTTCAGGGCCTGGAGGTCAGCTCTTGCATTACAGGCCTCATAAAGAGCGCATGAGATTTACTAAGGGTGACAGGACCACTGTTGGATCAGGATTTCATGACCTCACAGAACAAAGACGTTAGCCAGTGTTAGGATGACAGGAAAATACAAGCAAACCTGCCGGTTTATGCCCCACTGATCACATGGTGCACAAATCCATACTGACAGGATGACTAATCAAAACTGTCTCAAGCACACTCACATATACTGGCTCTATATACACAGTCCAGTTAGTTACATAGAAAGTATCAAACTCTATCTATCTATCTGTCTATCTATCTATTGCCTTATTATAGTATTTAATTCAATACAGTATATTTGAAGAGTTCAGATGCAAAACCAGCTAAAAGCCATCTTGGTCAAAAATGAGATAATGATACAGAGTGAATGCTCCTGACACATATTATACGTCCATCAAATACTTTTACTTCAAACTTGCTAAATTCCAGCCTCAGCCCAATCAGAAGTACCAGTACTTACATAGAAACATATACAAAGTAGCCAGAAAGAAATGCTGATTTTAAAGAAATACAGTACGTCAGATGGATTTAGGGGCTTTTGCATCTGAACTCTTCATTTATACATTGATTTTAGATACATTAGTCTTTTGCAAAAGTATAAAACAGGACCAAAAAAGGCTATTGATTAATACTAAAATAATTTTAAAAATGTAGACTAAATCTATACTCTAACATTAAAATGAATTGAGTATGGTAAAGCAAGCTTAGCTGTAGGCACTAAGAGTAGCAAATGACAGTCTGTTAGAGCATTACTGATTCATTACAAAGGTTCAGTCAGTCTAATCCTATAAACCTGGGTCAGTTTTCTCTTCATCTGTTCTGCTGCTCATTAGAGGGACCAATGGACCACAAAGATCACAGCTAGAGGAGCTGAACAGCACAGCTTATGAACGTGCTCTGCCAGTGCAGAACAGACTCACAGATCTACAGTTCCATGTAATACAGCATCCGCCAGAAACCCAGTGATATTAAAAAACTGTGAAATGTTACTGTTATGAAAAGCTTGATGATGCACTTTAATAATTCACAGAATATATTGCAAGCATTTCTTCGTTATGAATATTATGCCATGTTTAATAGGCCTCAAATGATTAGACCACCTGTTTAAACAACCATTTAACTACATTAAGATAAAGGCTCAGAAATTATCTCATTTAGACATCATGAACAACACATGTTATAAGCTGTTTCTAGTTAACTGTAACAATGAAGTGTGAAAATAGTCTTGGGGTGCTTGACACACACCTGTGTTTAGAGTAGCGACTCCCTCATAAAGGGATAGTTTACCCAAAAATGAAAATTCTGAAACCTGAGTCAACATTTGAAGTCGATCAAAACCTTTCATCAAAGTTGTCCTAAAACCAAAACAATACCCATACTTGTCTTGAAACTCTGATTAACTTTTATGATCCTGTGTGACCCTGGACCACAAAACCAGTCAATTTTTGGAAATTCTTTAAGATTTATACATCAGCTTCATCAAAGCTGAATAAATAAGTTATGTTAGGATAGGACAATATTTGGTCGAGATACAACTATTTGAAAATCTTAAATCTAAGTGTCCAAAAAAAATCTAAAATGCATATTAATAATTAGAATTGAGTTTTGATATATTTACGGTAGGAAATGTACAAAATATCTTCATGGAACATGATCTTTACTTAACAGAAAAATCTATAATTTTGACCCATACAATGTATTTTTGGCTATTGCTACAAATATACCCATGCTACTCATGACTGGTTTTGTGGTCCAGGGTCACTTATGAGCCTTTTTTTCTTCCTTTTCATTTAATTTCTCAATAAAAAGTTCAGGAAGAGAAGAAACATGAGAAGCAAAAGAAGTGCAAAGAGAACAGAACAGAAATAAAGTGCTTTCATAAAAACATAACTACTTTTTCTGATCTGTGCAGCCCAGCCAGTGACTGCATGACAGATTTTGAGGCTAATTTAATAAAGTTAGATAGCGCTATGGCAAATATTAGTTCTACGAGTCTCTTGCTGTTTCCTCTGGAGAGTGGAGGGTAATATTGATTCCCTTCTCTAAGTGTTCATGCAGGTGTGGAACTGTGTCTAATCAAAGCATTCAACCCGTTATCCGTCCTCCTCGTTTTTCATTTGTTTGCGTTAATGTCTGGTGCAATCAGCACTGAGAAAGAATGCTGTGATCCTTTCGCGTGGGCGCCTGTGATTCTCCTTCATTATGGCTTGATATTTTCATCCACGGCCATGAAAACTTTGTCTTGGGACCCTGCCGCAATTACTGCAGTGCTTTGCTGCATTTTGAGCAGTGAACAAAACACATTTCGCTCCGCAGGTCCAAAGGGATCAAACAGAAATGATTCTTTGAGCCACAGCGCCTTTGAGAGAGAATTATGAACACTGAGAATGCAATATCCAAAATACTGTATATCATTGTGGAGTGCAATGGCATATTTATGGTAATCTGTGGTTTCGGCTGTGATTTAGGGATCTGACTTCTTTGTCGCAGGGGTAAACAGGCCATTTCCACCCTGATGAGTTCTTCAAGCTCCTTATTTTATCAGTTCATGCCCCTCCATTCATCACTGATGCATTTCATTCTATTACGACTTCTAACCATAACGGATGATTATGCTACTATTGGTAATTGCTTTGTAAAGTTGATTGAGCTTCTAATTCATTTAAGTCCCAAAGGTTGTTCTTCATTCAGTGGCTGAATGGACAGAATCTCCTCTGACTCCTGGTCTGAGGAAAACTAAAGACACAAGGAAAACTACATCTGGAAAAGGCAATGAGGGCGACAATGGGCACGCACACACATTTTTGTAAAGCACGTACGCAGCTGTCGAGGGTGTGCCAGATCAAGTGGTGACATTACCTGTAATGGTTTGTGATCATGTTCTGTAAAGAACGTGTGTGTGTGTGTGTGTAGGAGAGAGATAAACGCTCTAATAAATGGAAGTGTCTGGCCTCACCTCCTACTCTCTTGGTAGGCTGAACCTCTTTACCTTCTGATAGCTGGACTTTTGTCCTTTTCTCCACATTCCAGCCCAATTTTCCTGTGTCAAACATACACACACATGTTCAGATGTTTTACACTCGTAACCCATGAGCACTAATGGCAATCTTGGAAACCTTCACACTCTAATGTACAATCCTGCAGAAGTCAGGAGTGATAAAGAGGCTTGGTGCTCCAGGAAAGAGAGAGAGAGAGGGAGAGAGAGAGAGAGAAGGATAAATCGATGTCTTTAACTGATCATGGGTAATGATAAATCTTGGGGCGGTCCTTGGAGAGACTGTGTGCTCTTCTGCCTTATGGTCATTGCAGTGCTGCTGTCGAAGACAAAGAGAAAAGAAGGGAACTGCAGAAGAAAGGAAAGAAAATGAAATGTGTAGGACAGATTTATGGTTTTCCAGCATCAGTACTCAACAACGTCAATCAATAAACCACCCAGAAGGAAGGCTGTGCAACCTACACAGCCAGAAGCAATGACAAGGAAAACACTCTTGAAAGCTATACTCACACACACACACACACACACACACACACACACACACACACACACACACACACACACAAAATCACTGTACACACTCATGAAAGATTAAAAGAAGGAATACAATATTTTTGTACTGTATTAAATTAGCATCAGTGTTGGGGAGTAACTAGTTACATGTAACGGAATTACGTAATCTAATTACAAAATAAATGTAATTGTAATTAGTTACAGTTACTGAGAAAAAATATGTAATTAAATTACAGTTACTTTTGAAAAATGCCAGTGATTACAAAGGGGATTACATCTGACTTTTTTCACACACCCACCTCCACTTACAGATTTAGTTGACTTCTTTTAAATTGCGTTAACTGCTCTAAAATGAGACACCAATGTTTCAGGAGTTTAGGACACAGAATAGGACACATGCGTATTCGATAACTGTTTTATTTCCTATTTGGGTTTATGCATAAACTTTATTTTTTAAGATTGTTTTTTCCAAGGCATTGTTAGATGCTAGTGTTTTCTGTCATAACTATGCAAACATTTGATTTCAAACCCAGCATCATAGCTATTAAACTATTTCTTGTTATGGTGTTATTTATATTATGATCTGGTTATGACATATAGCGTAACTGCGCTCACGGTGACCTGAGTTCGATTCCCGTCTCGACGTCCTTTGTCGAACCCGCTCCTCTCTCTCCTCCCAGCTCTTTCCTGTCATCTCTCTACTGTCCTATCACAATAAAAGGCATAAAAAGCCCAAAAATATAAGTTAAAAAAAAAAAAATCTGAATTTGTGGTGGCTGTGCTTTAAATTAAATAATTATACAGCTCACACTCTTTTGGGGCAACTTAAGTCAGTGCTATATGCTTGATGATTTTTCTTGGTGGAAGCTTTGCGTTTGGTTAGCTAATAAAATATTAAAGCTTAATTCAATATTATGTATACAATTTCTTAATTCTGTCATCCTGGTATCATGGACTTGCTCTATTGTTTCATACAAAAACAGCTGCTGCCATTTTTTTTGTGGTACATTGTAATGGATTATAAGATAACTAACAAACTAGTACTACTACTTATTTATGTGGTGAAATGTTGTGTAAGAAAACTGGTATGACTGCACTGTATCCCTAAAATGTTTAGTTTGAACTTGCCGTTTGCTAGCAACCGATTTCTTCATGCAAGCTTTGCGTTAAAATATTTCAACTCAGATCAGTGTTTCGTGTCAAATAATTTTGACACGAAACATCTAAATAATCTATCAAGAAGCTGTGTAATAAGTGAGATAATGTACATTCAGCCAGTTGTTATCGCAAAATAAAGATGTATATTATCCCTTTCTTATTATAATCTTAATTCAAGTGATAAAGGATTTTGAAAGTCTGACAGTAATCAGTGTTGAACACTACTGTAAGGTTAACTCTGCCTGGTTTAAATGTTTCAAAATGATTAACAGTTGAAAATATTAGAAATTTAGAAAAGTAATTAAAAAGTAATTAAAAGTAATAAGTTACATTACTTTAATAAAGTAATTGAAAAGTTACACTACTTATTACATTTTAAATCAAGTAACTTGTAATCTGTAACCTATTACATTTCTAAAGTAACCTTCCCAACACTGATTAGCATCTATCTATCTATCTATCTATCTATCTATCTATCTATCTATCTATCTATCATCAGGGGGGTTTCCTCAGAGGAGGCAGTGTCTCCTCAACAATTGGATGAGAAAAAATTCATAGTGCAAAAATAAAACAACGCAAATATTTCAAAATGTGATATAAAGCATACAAATCACTTGTTTTTCTAAAGTAAAACTGTCCAACAGCGACACCATCAGGTAAAGTTACAGCGGGAGTCCGCGTCTCTCTCGCCTCCCCTGAGCTTATTGAGTTTTAACAGATCACGTAAAAAGTTTGTGACGCGTTTGTTGGGGAGTAAATGGGGGAATGTCACGTGAGAGGAGGCATTGCCTCCATCGTGATATGATTGGATATGACTGGTTATGATCGGCTGTAATTGGTTCATGCGATAAATCCCGCCTCTGGTATTTGTGTGCGACCAGTATTTGCGAATCAGTCTGAATGAACAATATATTTGCGTAATGGGAAGAGTCATTTTAAAAGTAAGCAAGCAACTCACACACTTAGATATAACCACTTTGTTACCTTAAAATAAGCCTTAAACTGGCGTGAAAACATGATCTGTGGGGTCTTTTAGTGAGCAATCAGCTTGTTGAAATTGAAGGTTCATCCCCGCGTCTGTGCGTTTATCCAGCTCTGATAAAGTTTAAAAATGTAAAAGTTTATTATGAAAAAGAAAACCTGAACATTAGTTCATAAATAAGATATATCATTGTTTAAATAAAATCTATAGTTTAAATTTGTACTGCCTTGAGTCATTATTTTGGAATAAATGTAAAGTGTTCGATTAAAATGTAAATATACAGTATATGTAATAGTATAATATATTTTTATTTAAAGTATAATTTATTATTTATACATTCTTAAAACTAAATTATTTGAGAAGCAACATTATTTATTGTATTAAACATTTTTTGGTTTTGGACAGTACATTTTATTTATTTATTTATTTAAAGAGGTCTCTTTTGCTTACCAAGCCTGCATTTATTTGATCTGAAGTACAGCAAAAACAGTACAATTTTGAAATATTTTTACTATTTAAAATAACTTCTTTCTATTTGAATATATTTTAAAATGTAATTTATTCCTGTGATTTCAAAGCTGAATTTTTGGCATCATCACTCTAGTCAAATGATCCTACAGAAATCAATCTAATATTCTGTTTTGCTCAAAAACATTTATTATTATTATTTATTATTATATTGAAAACAGCTGAGTGGAATTTTGTCAGGTTTCTTTGATGAAGAGAAAGTTCCACAAGAACCACATTTAAGAAATTGTTTGTAACATTATAAATGTTTTTATCATCACTTTTGATATATATATATATATATATATATATATATATATATATATATACAAGCTTTTGAATGTGATAGTGTATTCTGTTTTAAAAGCTTTTATTTCAGATAAATGTTGATCTTTGGATCTTGCTATTTATCATAGAATCCTAAAAAATGTACTCAACTTAATAATAATAATAATAATAATAATAAATGTTTCTTGAACAGCAAATCAGCATATTAGAATGATTTCTTAAAGATCATGTGACACTGAAGACTGGAGTAATTATGCTGAAAAATTAAGTTTTGATCACTTTAATAAATCACATTTTGAAATTAAATTCAAAAAAAAGAAGTTATTTTAAATAGTTAAAATGTCTCACAATATTACTGTTTTGCTGTATTTTGGATCAAACAAATGCATGCTTGGTGAGCAGAAGAGACTTCTTTAAAAAAAAACAACATTAAGATCTTACTGTTTGAATGGTAGTATATTGTTTTGAGGATGTTTAGATATTTGTCCAGGTAAAGAAAATTTATGTATAAAATGAATTTTGGAGGATTATCAGTAGAGCATATAGGGAAATGCGAACATAGATTGAGTTTTTGTGGCATCTGCCTTTATAGTCCAGTAAAACACCTGCAGAGAGAGGCAATCTGGGCACAGGTGGCTGTGGGGAAGACTGTCATCAGCCAGATATATCACTATACCTATCACTACCTGCTCTTTAGCTGTTCAGGGTCATTAAACACAAATTGCCCGCAGGGAAAACCACACCCACTATCAAACCGCATCTGACAGCACTGCGGCGCAGCACGTGTGGAGTCAGCACATGTGCTGATTTAAAAAAAAAAAAAAAAATCATTTCATTAATCAGTTTTATAGTCTTCTTTTTCAATACTAAACATTTGAACATCCTTTAAAAAGACAGATTTACTTAATCACAATTGTACAAGAAAATACTTTTCTATTTCCAAAACAAACTGAAACTAATTCTTAATACTTTATGCAGTAAATCTATCTTGATTTAAGGATATTTCCATATTTTTACTGGAAAACAAGATGATTTTTTGCCATTTGCTGGAGAGCTATCGGATGGTGGGAGACTGTGTTGGAGAGCTCTTCATTCCTTCCCGCAGAGCCAAGAGCTGCGCCACCATCCATCTCTGTTCCCTGCATTCCGTCTGTGTTCCTCGGGAGATATTTCTCATGATAATTAGTCATGCAGCCACACTTGCACATCTTGGACGTCTTCTACAGCAAATGTCATCATCAGACATGTCGTCGCTTCGCTGTCACCTCATATCAGATGCAGCAGACTACTTTGAAAGCTGCAGACCTAGACTCAGGGCTGGAGGGTGTCTCAGAGTGACGTCAGCTTTCTTATAGACTGCGGTACCGTGTGTCCTGCATGAGTGCATTGTGTAACTACATGTGGACACGTCCAGCAGAGGGCTGCTCTGTTGACTATCCAGCGAGAAGCTGCCAGGGCTCTTCTGCTCAGAATCACCCTGATTTCAGAGATCAGTGACTGCTCCGCCCTCAGGCTGGATGTGGCTGCGGTCTGAGATGCATATTAAAAATGTAATGACTTAGTTTGTTTAATTTAATAACATACTTTAACCAGTTCTAGAAACTTTTATTTAGAGTCCATTAGAAAGAGGTTAGTATATACTAGAGAGGAGGGAACAAATGTCACAAGCTGGATATGAATATTCATCAGCAAAAATGTATTTAAGGTCCATTAATAAAAGCAGACACATGCTGGTCCCTATGAAATCTGTTTTAGTTTTCCATAATTTTTTTGCCAAATTGAGGTTTTTTTTTTCCCAATTTGCATAATCAAATAAATTATACTAATAATTTCAAAATGAAATTAAAATTAATAACAGAACAGTAAGATTTTTGATGTCTTTAAAGACGTCTCTTCTGCTCGCCAAGCCTGCATTTATTTGAGCCAAAAATACAGCAAACGCTGTATTGTGAAATATTTTTACTATTTAAAATAACTGCGTTCTATGTGATATATTTTGAAATGTAATTTATTCCTGTGATCAAAGCTAAATTTGCAGCATCATTACTCCAGTCTTAAGTGTCACGTTATCCTTCAGAAATCATTCTAATTTGCTGTTCAAGAATTTTTTTTAAATTATTATTATTATCAATATTTAAAACAGTTTAATACATTTTTTCAGGATTATTTGATGAATAGAAAGATCCAAAAATCAGCATTTATCTGAAATAAAAAGCTTCTGATGCTTCAGAAAGAAAACGATGCATTAAGAGCCAGGGGTGTAAACTTTTGAACAGAATGAAGATGTGTACATTTTTCTTATTTTGCCTAAATCATATTTTTTTTTATATAGTACTGCTCTTCAGAAGCTACAGAAGATACTTACATGTTTTCCAGAAGACAAAATAAGTTTACTTATTCTTAAATTCAAAAAGTTTTCACCCCCTGGCTCTTAATGCATTGTTTTTTCTTTCTGAAGCATTAGTGAGCATTTGAACCTTCTGTAATAGTTGAATATAAGTCCTTCAGTTGTCCTCAGTGTGAAAAGATGGATCTAAAAATGATACAGTCATTGTTGGAAAGGGTTCAAATACACAAAAATGCTGAAAAACCAAAGAATTTGTGGGACCTGAAAGAATTTTTCTGAAGAACAGCGGGCAGTTAAACTGTTCAGGACAAACAAGGGACTCATGAACAGCTATGACTAAACAAAAAAAATACAGCTGTGGATCATTCAGGTAAAAACACAGTATTAAGAATCAAGTGTATGTAAACTTTTGAATGGGGTCATTTTTATAATCTCTTGTAGACTATATGTAAATGCCTTTTATGTGAAATATCTTATTCAGGTCAGTACTAAATAAAAAACAACATGTATTTTGTATGATCCCTATTATTGTGGTAAAATAATTCACATTTTGCAGATTCTGCAAGGTGTATGTAAACTTTTGACCTCAACTGTATTTATATGCGATAAAATATGAACAAAAATATATAAATGTGTGTAAATATGTATAATATTACAATATAATATTATTTATAATAGTAATATAAATATTTATATTTATAAAATATAACAATTGAGGAAAGTGACTCTTGTATAAGAACAAACATGAAATCTATCAATCAATCAAATCAAGCAACAATGACACCACAACCATTTTTATTTCAGAAAGGCCTTTCTCTGTCTTTCAGCTGAATAGATAACTTGAGAATTTAAGTTTTCAAGTCACAACCTCAGAACACAGAGCGCAGCGGAAAGTTGATTTCAGTGTAAACACTCACGTTCCCTTACACAAACATGCAGGTACTCTCTTAGTACAATCTTTATATTGTTTGTGACACAAACAGTCATGCAGGCCTCAGACCCAGAGGCCGAGAAGACACACACTCAGCTAAAAAATGCATATGCTGTAACTTTAGTGCTGCACACTAAAGCAGAGTGTTTCCAATACTCTAATAATGCTGACCGTCTCACCGCAGAGCTGGAAAAAATACATTTTCTTATTGGCACGCTAATAAATGGCCAATACAAAACTGCATCCACCGAGGAAGCAGAGATGACTTGATGGAAAGCAGAAGAGAAGCAAAGTAAATACAGTATATATATATATATATATATATATATATATATATACATTTATATCAAGACCCTACACACAAAAGCCTTAAATTAGTCTTAAAAGGTCCATACTGGCCACTAACCTTCAGATAAATCAGCTCTCTCTGCTCTCTGGAACCCAACAGCCCATAACATCAGGATGAGCCATGGCTTTAGAAGGTTAAACCAATCATTGTCAGGCTTTATTATCTGATATACTGCTGTTTTCCTAGAGTATTCTGTAAAACCCACACTCTTCCTTCAGTTCGCCTCCAGAGAATTAGTATTTGTTTGATTTACAGAAATTCTCAGCTGATCTGGTCTGATGGGTTTTTAAACCACAATCACACACTAATATTCTGGTTCCTGCCATTTTTTGCATACGACTATTTGCATCTATTTTTATGATTATAGTAGTAGGCTGTGCACATTATGCAATTTTTCAAACTGCAGCACACAGCTGTAAAAAAAAAATGTTTCAGTGTTTTTCAGATTGTACAGATGAAAAGAGTTGAAACATTCTTCAAAATATCCTGTGCTCTGCAAAAGAATTAAAAGACACCATGAGGCTAAGTAAACAATTTATCACTGCATAATTTATATACCTTCATATACTGTTTTTGCCCTCCAGGGCAAAATGGTGGAAAAAAACCTCACCTCAGTATTATGTTCTTCTTAAATGTTGTCACTTCATCTGAATATGTTACCGTTTAAAAGGAAATGCACATTGTTCTTAAGGGGGCATCTTTCCCCATCTGACCCTACTGTTCAGTATGCAGTAAACAGTGCAGTGTTGTTCTATTTAGAACATACTGTAGCAATGCTTTTGGAACAACTTAAAAGGCTAGTTCACCCTAAAATGAAAATTCTGTCATTAATTACTCACCCTCATGTTGTTCCAAACCCATAAGACCGTTCATCTTCAGAACACAAATGATGATACTTGAACGTGGAAGGAACCTTGCTGTCAAAGAAGGTTCACAAAGCTCTTGGGTTTCATCCAAAATATCTTAATTTGTGTTCTGAAATTGAGCGAAGGTCTTACAGGTTTGGAACAGCATGAGGATGAGTAATTAATGACAGAATTTTCATTTTTGGATAAACTAACCCTTTAAAATTAGCTGAAACAAGCAGTATACAGTATATACGCTCTATTCAAGTATTAAGACAGATCTCTTTTCCTCGAATTCCTATTCACTGCTGCCTCACATTTGATCTTCTCTTCAGTGATGAAACACTCTCTGCCGTTCATGATCATGCTATCTGTCACTCATGCAGAAATGTGCATGCATACGCATTCTTATCACCATGACACAGAGACGTCTGAGTAGTCACAGCAGTTAGGTGCTGGGAAAGGTCACAGCATTCACTGTATATCGGAGTTCTTCTCAAACAGCAGTCAAAAGAAGTTAATTAGTAAAAAATGAATCTTTTTTCAAGTTCTAAAGAGTAATTTCCAAATAATTTTCTTTTTTCTTTTTCAGTGGTTCTATATAATAAACTTTTGCACACTAAGACTGACCTAGAGAGATATAACTAATTTTGTGACCCCACATTAATCTTTCCTCCCATTTTTATTATATTCTAGCACTGGGTAGGCCTACTTATCAGTTTCTAGACTTACTGTATACTACCTTTCAAAATATTTTTGAAAAGCATTTCTTATAGTCAACAAGGCTGCATGTATGTGATCAAAATATACAGTAAAACAGTCTTCAGGGTCACACAATCTTTCAGAAATCATCGCAATATGCTGATTTTGTGCTTAAGAAAGATTTCTTACTATGTCGAAAACATGCTGTTTAATATTTTTGTGGAAACTGATACATTTTTGCAGGATTTTTTGTTAAATATAAAGTTCACAAGCACAGCATATATTTGAAATATAATATGAGTGTCTGTACTGTCACATTTCTTCAATTTAAACTACAAACTTTTGAACAGTAATATTCGCTACAGTATATGAGGATCTTGCTTTGGCTTTGTAGATTTTAGGACATCAAAAAATTCTTGATGTAAACCCGAGGTTCTTCAGATTGGTCTATAGGTTCTTCAGAGAATAACTAGATGTGATGGTTTTCTGAAGAAATAAAACATTATTTGTGGAGTTTGTACAACTGGGATGTTTTTGTTCAAACTGGGACTTTTTTTCTTTCAGACGAATACAGTCGGAGTTATTTTAAAAAATGTCCTGGCTCTTCCAAGCTTTATAATGGCAGTAAATGGCTGTTGATTTTTTGAAGTCCAACAAAGTATTTCCATCCATCATAAAAAGTGTCGTACTCCACACGGATAATAAAGGCCTTCTTGAAATAAATCAATGTGTTTGTGTAGAAAAAATATCCATATTTAAAACTTTATAAAATGTAATCTCTAGCTTCTGCTAACTGTAATACGCGATAACATAGGACTCAGGCGAATATGGTGACAAACGAAAGAGGTTTTCCTTTACTATAAACAAACTTAGTTCTCACAAGACTAGCATATTATGTCATTCGCCTGCGTCATTTGCTGAATCGCCACTCTCTTGTGAACAAGCTTATGACAGTTAGCAGTAGCTAGACATTACGGTTTATAAAGTTTTAAATATGAATATTTTTTAAACAAATGCATCAATTCACTTCAGAAGGCCTTTAATAACTTCCTGAAGCCATGTGGAGCACTTTTTATGATGGATGGATGCACTTCAAAATCTCAGCAGCCATTCACTGCTATTATAAAGCATGGAAGAGCCAGGACATTTTTTAATATAACTCCTATAGTATTCATCTGAAAGAAGAAAGTCATATACACCTAGAAAGACATGAAGGACAGTAAATCATGGAGTAATTTAAAATTTTGGGTGAACTATCACTTCAATTACTCTTCAACAGTGATGCTGTAGAAATATACAGAGCTGCTGCAAAAATGTAAGTTCAAAGACAATTCTAAAGATGTCTGTGCACTTGTTTCTCTTACACATAAGGTCTGTATTTCATAAAAGTAAAATCGCTCCATAATTCACCAGTAGAAGAGAATCTTGATTTATCATCAAACTTTAGGAGCCGATGGAAATAGTAACTACTGTAGGACCTTCACACTGCTGCTATAGAACCTCATCATTATCTTATCAAAAGGATTCCTGTTATCCTGTTAGCAACCTGGAATCCCCCTGGAGAAACCTGAGTATAGATACCTTATTAAAGGGCGAAATGGTCATGGCCTATGGCTTGCTCTTCCCAGGGATCGAACCAGCAAACAAAAACTGCTTAATCTTATAAAACTACCAATGGATGTCATTGTCTCGAACACAACCACCCGCACAGCATGATAATGAACAGCCATGCTGTTTTTATTTTCAGCATGGTGAGATTTTACCTGCAGCTCACATTTCACTCACGTGAGCTCGTAATAATGCAGAGGTTGATGGAATGATTGGACAGTTTCCATCTCCTGTGTGATACATGAGATGAGCCCAGCGAGACCCATCACTAGTTTCAATCTGCTGACAGCTACGAGCAAATGGGAGTCAAGCATGGACGCAGTAAACAAAGAATAATCAGGGTGGCCTATTAGCTGATGAAAGAATGATGACTACACAGTGCAGAATATAGCACATACAAACACACAAGTTTGTTTTTCTGTCCTGATAGACACTTTCCATTTACTGCTATTGTTTTTATACTGAGCTAATGGGGTTTCAACAGGTTTTTTCGATTTTTTTTATATTATGTTTAGGGGTCAGTAAGTTTTATGTTGTTGTTGTTGCTGAGAGAAATCAATAGTTCTATTTAACAAGCAAGCAATAAACTGATCAAAAGTGATGGTGAAGACATGAATATTGTTACAAAAGATTTTAAAGAAATTGTTTGTTTCAACTTTCATTTCATCAAAGATTCCTGAAAGAAATATCAGTAAATATTAAGCAGCACAAATATTTTCAACATTGATAAAAAATGTTTCTTAAGCACTAAATCAGCATATTAACATGATTTCTGAAGGATCATGTGACACTGAAGACTGGAGTGATGAGTGCAAACAAAGGAGTAAATTACTTACTGTAGTATTTTACTGTAGTTTTTTATGTTTTGAACAGTAGTATGTGTATATATATATATTATATACATGTAAACTGAAATTCATAAACATCAAGAACATTTTTAAACACCAGACTTCTATTCAGTATACTAATCAAAGCAGTGATTGATTTCTGAGGGCGTGCAGATCAAAAATGAATTATGCAGCAAAACTGTCCTCCCCCAGTAACAGTGGCATCATTTTCTGCTGAACCTGAAAATGTGAAATGAGAGTTATTAAGGGTTTTTGAAGAGCTCTCTTACACCACTAAACCTTTCGCAGCATCTGTTAGACAGTAATCTCTCTATTCCCCCCACCCACCGAATATAAGGTTAGCCTGCAGAGGGTGTGGACAATTGTCTGCAGGAGCTATTTATTGAGTCTCGCTATTTAGCCAGGGCGAGATAGCTTTCTGCAGTAGAAGGGGGTTGTTTCTCTGTAGAGGCTTGGAGGGAGTAAGTACAGCATTAGAATGGTGGAGCATTAGATGTCTTGTTGAACTGAGAGGAGGTTTAATCTGTTCTAGCTTAATGGTGGAGGCTGAAGGTGAGCTGGAAGGATTCCAGCTCCATAACTAGAACATGGCTGCTTGGAATCCCTGGTGGGGAACTTAAATACCTCATATAACTGCCTGCCTCTGCGTTTCTTTGGACCCTTGACTCATGATTACAATTAGTCATGTACCAATACTGATTGTTAGTGTATTTTAAGATAAATTTAAAGAGATAGCTCACCCCAAAATGAAAATTCTGTCATTAATTACTCACCCTCATGTCGTTTCAAACCCGTAAGACATTAGTTCATCTTTGGAAGACAAATTAAGATATTTTTGATGAAATTTGAAAGCTTTCTGACCCTGCATAGACAGCAATGCAACTACCATGTTCAAGGCCCAAAAAGGTAGTAAGCAGTAGTGTTGCTGACGCAGGAGATGGCGTTAAAGAATGAAAGAGTTAGAGGGTGCTGTCACCTTCAGTTGCAGCAGTCCAAAACATCTTTTGAGCTGTTTAAAAAAGCACATCGACAATGACTGGGCCAACACTGATACTTCAAATTGAGTGCATTTATAATGTATATTCCTGAAGTCTTTACACTTGGCTGCTCAATGTTTGACCACACTTTCATCGTAACTGAATATACCCATGTTCCTGTCATAAAATGTTCCTGTCATTAATTATTGAATGTAGTTACAGTACTTTGAAGGTAAAGAATGGATTTTCACCCACTCAAATTGCGACAGGTGTCCATGTAGCATTTTCTTTTGCAGAACAAAAATTTACAGATCATTTACTCACCTCCTTGTCATCCAAGATGTTTGTGTCTTTCTCTCTTCAGTTATTAAAAATAAATAAATGAACAAATAATGAACAAATAATGCCAAAGGTTGCCGACCTCTGCTCCATATAGTGGACTTCTATGGTGTCCGCGAGTTTGAACTTCCAAGGAAGAAGGGTCTTTTTCCTAAAAAAGTTTACAATTTATATACTTTTTAACCTTGAACGCTCAAACGCTGTATATTTTCTGCAATGCGCATGTGAACTCTGTGTAATCTGGGTCAGTACAGTTAGCGTATGTCGAAAAACTCCCATCTCATTTTCTCTTCTAACTTCAACATTGTCCTACATTGCTGCAGAAGTACCGACCCAGTGTTTACAAAGTGAACGTGCAACGAAGATCAAATGGCCTTTACAAAAAAAGGTAAAACAGCAATGTAGGCTGATTTTGAAGTTGAAGGAGAAAATGAGATGGGAGTTTTTCGACCTACCCTAACTGTATTGACCTGAGTTTGCATGGGCATCGCAGAGAATAGACAAGACGAGCATTTGAGGTTAAAAAGTATATAAATTGTACATTCGTTTGGAAAATAACTGATCGTTTCGCTAAATAAGACCCTTCTTCCTCAGCTGGGATCATAGCTGAAGCAGCTTTAAAACTGTATTTCGAAAGTTTAAACTCATGAGCACCACAGAAATCCACTATATGGAGAAAAATTCTGGAATTTTTTCCTCAAGAAACATAATTTCTGTACAAATGAAGAAAGAAAGACACACACATCTTGGATGACAAGGGGGTGAGTAAATTACTGAATGTCTCCTTTAACTGAGGTGAAATAAATCTTGTTCTGTTGTGATTGTCTCTCGTAGTGGAAGAGGAGGATGAGATGAGGGGACAGGGTGGAGAAATGACTCTTCCTGTAGCCATCAATACGCTCATCAATACAACTGCAGCACAATATTGGAACGCCTCCATGCAACACACACACACTCACATTAGCGAGTTTTGGTTTATTCAACCAATGGAAACAGGTCTATCTATCTATCTATGCAAGAATGTAAACAACATTGTGTTCATATTGCATTTTCTACATATTTTTAGCATCACAACCACAACATTTGCTCAACCAGTCGCATAAATTTAAGGTGGGAATACTTGCTTGTCAAACCAATGGCAACTGGCTGTTTGGAAAACCTGTTTTACATTACCATGAATCTGTCCATTCTCTAAACCGATTTCCCCTATGTATGGTGTACGGTATTGAGATTAATCTCTCGGGTCATTGACAGGGAAACACGAATGCCAGGAATGCGGAAGATGCCTGTTTGAAAACATTATTGCTGTTCATTTAGTGGTGCTAGCGCTGCAAAAATGACATACTTGAGCTTTAATCAAATGGTCTTTGGGTCGGACCATAACAAGGGGTATTCATTATTTCCTGGTGAAGTGGAATTGGGCCAAATTAACTAGTCCACTCACAGGAAGAGAGGACAGTGCAGCAGGTAATGAGGTCATGCATGTGTGGTCACGGTACACACAGATGGAGAGATTTAGAACCAGCTAAATCATTTTATTTCAGCCCTCAGTTAACATTTTATAGCTGCGGGGGCCATAAAAATCATGCCAAATGCTGAATTAATTAGACTAGAAACCTGTTCTCACCCTTCTCTAAATCTCAAGCATTACAAACATCCAACTGCAGAACCACACACACAGACATTTTATAAATATATTTGATTTTAAATATATTAGATCTCGCAAGTTAATATACAGTACTGCATATTAGAAAATGGTGCAGCACAGGTATAAGACAGCATATGATACTTTTATCTGTGAGCGTATGACACAGAGATGTGAGATGTTTTTAAGCAAAGCTACAGCTGTCTCAACATCTGCCTGGGCTCATTAGAAGCTGAGAAAAATCCCTCTCCCTCTATTTTGCTCTCTCTGCGGGAAGCCCTGTGCACTGCCTGCTTAAAGTTGAGAGAGAATGCATTGACATAGCATAAACCTTCACACAAATAAACCAATGGATTACAAGGGATGCATCAGCTCTTGCCCAGAAGAGATATTACTCTTTATCGCCACCTGGAGGAAGGTGCAGTGTTTCCTTAGATTTTATTTGTGACCCTGGACCACAAAACCATTTTTAAGTAGCACAGGTATATTTGTAGCAATAGCCAGCACATTTTTCTTTTATGCCAAAAATGATTAGGATATTAAAGATCATATTCCATGATGATATTTTGTAAATTTCCCACCATAAATATATTGAAACTTATTTTTGATTAGTAGTATGCATTGCTAAGAACTTCAGTTGGAAAACTTCAAAGGCGATTCTCTTAATATTTTGATTTTTTTGCACCCTCAGATTCCAGATTTTCAAATAGTTGTATCTCGGCCAAATATTATCTTATCCTAACAAACCACATCAATGGAAAGCTTATTTACTCCGCTTTTGATATAATCTCACTTGTTTTGTGATCCAAGGTCACATTTTACATTTTTATTTTTGGGGGTACAATCAATCAGTACCATATTGGTTATAAGCTGATATCAGAGATTTCTGAATTAATATCAATTAAACATTTTAATTCAATTTAAACAATTTAAAGGCATCACTTAAAGTTAACCTTAAAAAAGCATGCTTTTACTGTAGTAAAAGTGTAGTAACCATGTTTTTTTGGCATATTGACTGCCATTTGTATAACCACAGTTTTACTACAGATATTGTGGATAAACTACGGTTAGTGTAGCAAAACCATGGTTAATTTGTGGATATCATGGTTTAAATACAGTATAGTAACCATGTTTTTATGGTTTTATTTGTAGTATAAACACGGTTAATTTTAAGTCCAATCTTAATATTCCATTTCATGCTCTAAAACTGTGATTTATTTACAATTATCTATTTTTCAACTTTTCTTATACCTGGAATACATTGTTTTCACTACTGTACCTTTAAGACCTTTATATTTAATGACATTTGTTATTTATGCTGAACTCATGCATTGCATGAGAAATGTGTATCAATTCAATGAAACACAGGTTTGCTGTTGGGTCCAATATAATTGGTATTACTTTGCCCCAAATCCCATCACGATACACTGCAATAGAAACTTTGCCCTCAAACCCTCTTTTCTGACTGGTGGGGGATAAAACTAAGTTGTTATTTATATAGACAGGAAAACACAAGTGAATTTTGAAATCTCCAGAGCTTTTCGCCCCTTAGGGACAATAAAACCATCAGGCAGACCACCGGGCCACACAGTCAGTGTCTCACATCACTAAACTCAATTTTTCCCTGTCAAACCAATGCAGTATTGAATTGGTCAGTGGCAAGTACTATGAGGTTTATAGGGTAAATCCTTCGAGAATGAGAACCAATCTAAGTAATCCAACTACATGATGGGATTCTCAATACCATGTAGAACTTTGCCCCTGCATTGAGTGTTTAAAATTCAAAATCAGATGTGCTGCAAATGACTGGCACTGCAACAGCGACACGTTATTTCATTACAAATGTCCTCCGCTGTACGACTGACTCTATTTTGATTCAACGGAAAAGGTTTTTGTTTATGTGCTGCCATGTAATAATTCACACGACTATTAATTGCTCTTAAAGACTCACTTAGTGTTAATTTATGAGTCTAAAGCACTTTAAAAATAATGTGCACCTTGGGTCGTCAGGGTTGCCGCACTGTTATTAATAAAAGCTAAGAGTCTTTCTAAGTATAATACACACTGTGATAATCTGTTTAAAGCTAAGCTAGCTAAGAGTTACAATCATTTACAAAGAGAAAGAGAAGAGTTTGAAATAGCATACTCATGCTGCAGCATATATACGCTGCACAATAAAGAAAATTTGTATGTGTGAATTAACAGGATGAGCTACTACAGTTGCCAAAATGTGTGGGAGAACACTGGAAATGCACTCGACTCAATCTCCTATTTCCAGCATGATAAATTAACCTATCAGTCTTGATTTTTAACATCTCCTTCATGAATATAAGCAGACTGCTAAAATTTAAGTTGCCATTTTATACAAAACATGATTAAAATGCTGAATTATTAATGCAATAACTAGATGTTATTTGCTTAATTAGACATGTAATGTAGCATACTACTTCTTAAAAGGTTCAGCATTGCACAGAGCATGCCATTTCTAAAAAATAGTAGGTATGCTGCACAGTATGCAGTAAGCATACATGCTGTTCTAAACATAGCCTGGAGACAGTGTAACAGCATTACACCATCTTTCCATCATGAGATGATGGACAAAGAAAGAAAACCCATGGATGTGTTCTAAGGGTGTGTGGTCAGACAAATGACTCAGCAGGGAGTCTCACACATGGCCTGCTGGACGATTAAACGTGTGTGTGTGTGTGTGTGTGTGTGTGTGTGTGTGTGTGGAAGAGGGTTTGATGTCAGCGCTGCAGGTGATATAATGCAGGCAATCCCGTTAAGTGCAACTCAAAGATTCCATTTGGAAAATGAGATGCAACACTACAGATAAGCTAATTGAAATGACACAGTCCTGGCACTGGGATCAGCAGCATCTTTCCTCATGCTATGGGAAATCAGGTTAAATGCAACACATTTTGTTCTCATCATCTTCACATATTTATCTGCTGCAATTTAGTTTAGCTCTACAATTGACGGTTTAAATCAGTGTGAAGTACAAAGAGTGTTTTTTAACCTGCACATTTTAAAGCAGAAAACAGCAACGTTTTAGTTTTTACACATGAATTTACAAACCAAATTTGCTCAAAATAAAACCTATAACATAATCAAACAAGAGGTAGGTAAAACTATAACTATAAACTATAAAATAGTTGCTAGAGAGAATGACCAGCTTTGGTTTAGATAATTCAGTCGATTCTCTATGGGAGCAAAGCAGAAGGTGTAAGTTTTGGTCACTTTTACTGTTGTTGGTGAATTTTTGCTGGTGAAATCTAGTCATTTCAATACCCACAAAATCAAGAATTTTGCATGAGAGTAAAAAAAATTTTTTACACAGGTTTTGCAGTGAGTTTTACACTACCAGTCAAACGTTTTTGAACAGTAAGATTTTTAATGTTTTTAAAGAAGTCTTTTCTGCTCCCGAACCTGCATTTATTTGATCCAAAGTACAGCAAAGACAGTCAAATTTTGAAATATTTTACTATTTAAAAAAACAGTTTTCTATTTGAATATATTTCAAAATGTAATTTATTCCTGTGATTTTAAAGCTAAAGTTTCAGCATCATTACTCCAGTCACATGATCCTTCAGAAATCATTCTAATATGCTACTTTGCTGTTCAAGAAACATTTTTATTATTATTATTATCAATATTTAAAACAGTTGAGTTAAAAATAAAGACATTTATAATGTTACAAAAGATTTCTATTTCAGATCAGTGCTGTTCTTCTGAACTTTTTATTCATCAAAGAAACATAAAAAAATACTCAGCTGTTTTAACATAATAATAACAAAAAATGTTTTTGAACAGCAAATCAGAAAATTAGAATGATTTCTGAAGGATCATGTGACTGGAGTAATAATGCTAAAAATTCAACTTTGAAATCACAGGAATAAAATACATCTTAAAAAAAAAAAATGTAACTAAAAAAAGAAATCTTACTGTTCAAAAGCTTTTGACTGGTAGTGTATATTGTAAGTTTCGCAAATGTAACCACACCTTTAACACTAGACATTGTGGGATTGACAACAAATCAGAATAAGCAAAGAGGAATGACAAAAAGCTGGGAAATGCATAACTTCACACACAAATGAGAGGTGAAAACATCATAAGTTTCTAAAAAAGCTTAAATTGCATTGCTACAAACAAACCAGAAAGGAGAGTAGAGTAACGTCAGTAGGCTTGAACGTATCATCTGATGTCCATTAAAGTTTATTTCATGCTATAACTAGTCAAGAGGAAGAGATCATTGATTCACATTCCGCTCAAACTGATGTGCCACAACACATTAAAAAGCCACAAAACAGTATTTATTGTTTGAATTTATTTAAAAAATGGCAAAAAGCGAAGGCTGAGACTTTGTTTCATACCTAAAATAACCTGCTCTGTTCTCTTAGCGATGTATTTTTCACTGTGTGAGAGCAGATGGATTGTCAGACATAGCAACAGTAACGAAGGGGGGCAGGTCTTTGCAAAACAAGAATTTAGTAGTATTAGTTAGCATGATTCATTGTGGTTATAGGCAAACAAAAATGTAAATAACACTTAATGTGCACTTTGAGGACTGTAATTGTGCATATATAGACTATATGAACCTGCACTGATTGAAGTCATTGCGTATTGTATAGATCCACTCTTAGTTGCATCATCTTGTGTTTATTGGGGTTATAATTCTGTGCCACTCAACACGAAAACTGAGTTCTACATACAGTCTGAACTGAATTAAACTTTTCAAAAAGCACAGTCAAACACAAAGAATTGCAAATGTACCAAAAAAAAATCAGTAGCTTTGGAGTTTTGAGGGTGCAATGGTTAAGCAATGTGCCTTAAACATGAATTCATTTTTTTTTTTGGAATCATTACAATTCAGATCCTCATTCTAAGATCAAACAAAAGAGAAAAAAATGCTGTAAACATATTTTGCCCTCCTGCTAAGCTGAGTATCTTGTCAACCATGTTTGTTTATGTATTAAATTGTGTTATACTTTGCCTAGAATCTTGACCCTCTGGCCTGTTGCAACTGTGGCAACGAAAAATTATGGAACTGATCCATAACGAGTCATGGGCTTGATGCTTCATAAATCATTCATAAGCCGAATTCAGCTCTTTTTCAGTTTTGCATGTTTTCCTTATCAGAACAAATCTCAAGGGTAATCTGTCCTTACACACACAGAAACACTGCCTGAGAGAAGCACTAGCCATTTTCACTGCATTTCATCAGAAGGCCGTAATGCGTTTTGCCTTCTCAAATTGCCGTAATATGTGAAAAATAAACCATTACTACCTCATATTGTTGCTTATGGACCTCGTCTCATCTTAGAATGAATATAAATGAAAATGTTTTAGTGAAAGATGAATTGTGGATATTTTCCTCACAGCAGTGAAAGAAAAGTTTAGATTTGCTAACAAAGTGTTGACTTGGGATTTTTAAAAAGCAGAATATTATGCTTAAAAAAAATAAAAACTAGCACAAATATTTCTTCAAAGTATAACATCATAATCTCAGCATTCATTCGTTTCTATCATATACAACAAGAATGTGTAGAATTAGTAGAGCGAAAAAGAAACAAGTCCAGTGACATTTCAGAAATTTTAGCCTCACACTGAGCAGCCGGCATGCACTGTTTTAAATTTTAGCAACGTAAACACACACTCTAACAAAAATGGAAAATCATGATAAATGAGATAAAATATAGGGTCAAGGCGCATAAAAAATACTTGTTTGGCAACTGAATATTACCCAGCCATGGCTACTGTCATAATAAAAAAGACATTTAAAAGTGATTTCACGGCTGAAGCACTACTCAAGATGGCAAAAGATGCGACAGAGTCTAAATCAGTGTTTGATGTAAAACATTCGGTAGCCGAGAGCTGCGGTTACATTAGCATGACAGCGCTAGGCTGATGTATTTAGCTGCTTTAGCTACTTGGCTTGACGCCAGCTCTGCTCTCCTCTGCTTTACATTAAATCCATTAGAGCAGAACATGATTAAACTACAAAATTCACATTGTGCCCCCACAGCATTTGCCCAAGCATTCCCTTGCTCATAATGGTTCAGACAAGAAGGGACAGAAAATGAATTAAGGGAGAAGAGACGATAGAATAGTACTGAGATAGCAGTCTGTGCTAATGTAGAGCTAGCATGTCATCTTCAACTCACCCTTACAAAAAAAAACTTGGCATTGGAGGATAATACCATAATACTTATTATATACAATTGATATAGGCTAATATTTAGATACTGGCTGCCATACATACCATTGTTTTTACAGAATACTTCAAAGAATACCATGGTAAATGCCAAAAAAAAAAAAAAAATTATGTCTGTGTACCACAGAGACTGATTTTATATCATAGGTTCCATTGACTTTTCTAACCGCTGACGCTACTGCTAAATCCACTAAACTTAACCCTCACATAACCTTTATGCACATGTTCGCAAAACATTATTTAGTATGTTTATAAAGTTGTTTTAGTATGTTATAAAACCCTAGGTGATTCCAGGTTTTACTATCCTCAATGGGGACATTTGGTCCCCACAATGTAGCCAAAATGTACACACAGGGTAATTGTATTTTAATGGCTAAAGGATCTGGTTTGCTGACACAAAGAATTGTAGGTTGAATAAAGTAGGTGTGACCATGGAAATTGAGAGTTATTGAGGTCACTATTCTGCCTTATCACCATTGGGCCCTTGAGCACGGCACTTAACCTCAGGCTGCTCCAGAGGGAGCGACCCTGCAATTAGCGCACCGGAAATCACTATGTCTGGCAAACACATGCTAAATACTACCTAATAAGCACAGCATCTGTGACCTACACAGAGGAAATGTGATTGATTCATGTAATAGGCCTTCTGTCATTTTGCAGTCCCACTGGACACAACGGTGTGCAAGCTCGCAGCTCTATACCACATTAAAAACTACTAGTAGCTATGCTTACAAGCATTTTAATAATCTGTTAGTAATCCAACTGATACAGTACTTCAACTAACCTCAACTAGGAAAAAATGATCCAATTGACCTCTGATAAAATCTCTATCCAACCAAAGGAGGTGTGAGTATGTAAATCTTTGGATTAGATTTGCAGTCTGATTAAAAAAATGATTTTACTTTAAAAAATACAGTATTGTGTATGCATATGATTAGTAGATAATAGCCTATAAATTTTTTTGTTGTTCAAAGAAAATATCAAAGATATTTTAAATGTATAATATTTGATCACTCTCTCCAACTACTAATCACTCTTGTCCAACTACTTTTTGCAAAATAACCCCAACAATTATTATTAAAAAATGGGTATAGAGGTCTACTGTTCAACAGTTTGGGAGTTTTATCAAAGTTTTTTTATATATTTTTGAAAGATGTCTTTTATATGGAAGCCCGTTTCTGCCACTGAATAAATAATTTGAAAAAAGGTTATTGTGACTTTTTATCTCACAATTCTGACTTTTTTTTCTCACAGTTGAGAGTTTACATCTTGCAATTTTTACTTTTATTCTCAGAATTGTGATATAAACTCGCAATTGCGAGTTATAAAGTCAGAATTGTGATATAAACACAAAATTGTGACTTTTTTCTTAGAATTGCGCAGTTTATATCTCATAATTGTGAGTTTTTTTTCACAGAATTGGGATATAAATTCACAATTGAGTTATAAAGTCAGAATTGTCAAAATTGTGACTTTTTTTCTCAGAATTGTGAGTTTATATCTCACAATTGAGTTTTGTTTCTCAGAATTGAAGATATAAACAATTGTGAGTTATAAAGTCAGAATTGCAAGATATAAATTCAATTCTGACTTTATTTAGAATTGTGAAATAAAATCGCAACTGCGAGTAAGAATTGTGATTCTTATAAAGTAAGAATTGTGAGATATAAACTCAGAATTGTGACTTTTTTCTCCGAATTGCAAGTTTATATCTCGCAATTGTTAATTTTTTTTCCTTAGAATTGTGAGATATAAACTCGCAATTGTGAGTTATAAAGTCTGAATGGCGAGACATAAATTCAATTCTGACTTTTTTCTCAAAATTATGAGTTTATATTTTGCAGTTGTGAGTTTTTTCCTTAGAATTATGAAACATAAACTCGCAACTGTGACTTTTTTCAGAATTGTGAGATATAAACTCGTAATTGCGAGGTATAAAGTACATTTGTTTTTGCAATTTTTCACTTTTTTGAGTTTGTGAGTTTTTATCTCGCAGTTCTGACTTCATAACACACAACTGAGAGTTATGAGTTTATCTCACAATTCTGAGAAAATTCTCAGAATTGTGAAAAAAAAAAAAAAAAAAGCTGAATGTGTGAATGTTCAGCCACATCATCCTTCAGAAATCAATGCAATATGCTGATTTAATGCTCAAAAAATGCTTTCTTTTTTAGCAGTGTTTAAAACCATTGTGCTGCTTAATATTTTTGTTGAAATAGTGATAATTATTCTCTGAAATTCAAAAGAACAGCATTATGAAAAAAATGTAATGTGACACTTTTTCTGTGATTTTCAGTCAACTTAATGCATCTTTACTGAATGAAACTAAGAATTTAAAAATGAGCTGCATGAGCTGAGCATCTATACAATTCACAGTAGAACACCCACTTTACAGACTCTCTGACCTGGTGGTCTCAGTCAACAGTGAGTGTGTGAAAACCATTTACGGAGGTGCTTGCGCAGGTGTGACCGTGCATGTGTGCGCGTGCCTCCAAGTTATATTAGCACTCTGAGATACTGCTTATCCAATCTCTTCATCTCTTTTTTTAAGTAGGGCACTGAGGTGCTTCTCTAGTGGTGAATCTAATTCTCTCTCTGCACTCCTCTGTTCTTTTTGATGACTGCAGCAGAATCAAAGTTTAAATGTGTTCTGGTTGGACTCCAGCGTGTTAGACTGGCCTGATCTTTAAACCCCATTATACATATAGCTAGAAGCTACGACATCAAAGAACCAGTGCCTTCATCTGAGCTGCGCTTTAGCAGCCTCAAATAACGTCTCCACAGTTGCCATCTGCCTCTCTCTCTCTCTCTCTCTCTCTTTTTTTTCTTCAATCTGTCAACTACTCTGGACTGCTAGGGTGTACAGTCTATCCTCCTGTTATCTGCTCAAATTGAACCCTGCGATACCAGAAACACCTGACTGGTTTTCCAAACTCGGTTCTGCCGTGATTCACAGGGCCGGGAAACGGACAAGCAGGTCTTCCCCTCTGAGCTGCGAGTGATTTATGGAGGTTCTCGGATGTCTGAAATGCCTACCGCATTAAGGTATCGAAAATGCGAAGAGAGAGAGAAGTACAAATGACAGCTGGAATCTCAGAGTCCTAGAGGGAAAGAGATGTCCTCGGAGTAAAAGAAAAAGCCGATATTAAATGTCTCCTCTGTTTTCCATTCTTTTCTTCACGCGCTGTCTTTACCTTCTCGAATTTTCAATCTAACCTCTGAGGCTTTGCTTCTCTCATTTCTTTCTCTCCTTTCCTCCGTTTAATCCTTCCTTTCCTCTCTCCTCTTCTTTTCCTCTGATAGTCTCTTCATAGATTCCATCCATCATCCTGAATCTGGGTGACGGTACTCCGCTGGGCCATGGCAGGGCTCTTAGTGGATGGTGACGGGGAGCAATTGCCCTAGCCTTGAAGAACACCACAGCAACGGTGAGTCTTCACATCCCACAGTGCCTGGTTTAATGCTGAGGTCACCTTGGAGACAGAAAGAGGAGGGGTTTGTGAGGAAAAGAGTCTGGGAGAATCAAAGCACAGCACTGAGAGGAATCAGATACCGTTTGCCAAAGGGTTTAAATTACCTGCGGTAATATTGCAAAGTGAAAAAAGGAATAACGTTAGCTCACTTTAATGATCTTGGTGAACCAGAACAGTTTACAACAATGGCCATATATTTTGATTGGGACAATTACCTCAGAAGGGAGCTCAGGGTACATGTCAGACAGGTTGCTGTGAACAATTGGCTACTTGGCATTTAGCAGACACATTTCTCCCATCTTAGTATCTCGGTGTGCCAGATGCAGGAACAGTCTGCCTCACTAAACGGCACAATGTTTAGACGCTTCTGTCTGTTACTCTACAAATCACAGGATGCCCCCTGCTGGGATTGAATCTGCAACCTTTGGCCATTCAGTCCCAGTGCCTGCTCCTAAAAAATAAATGAATAAAAGAAAAAGCAGCTGGGCGCTAGCATATGTTGTGTTTTAGATAGTGGTCTCAGGAATGCCATTCCTCAGAAACTTTCAGGGTCCACCAAACTGCACTTCTTTGACAATTTTTGTTGGGGAATAGTAAGTCTTTGTGGGTTTACCACCTAGTCCAGCACAAATTAGCGTAAACCAATCTAGAAATTTATTTCTTTTATACATACGCTATATCCCTACATGTCTTGTATTTATATGTTCTGGAGTCCACATTGTTTTGTTATCCTGAGTACAATCCATATTAGATGTTCAGAAATATATTATTTGTGTGGTTGGGCCCTTAGATAGATAGAAATAAATAAATAAATAATATAACTAGCAAATAATATAAATAAAAATAAATATACAGTGCTGCTTGAAAGTTTGTAAGCCCTTCAGAATTTTCTATATTTCTGTATAAATATGACCTAAAAGATCATGAAGTTGACAAAGAGAATCCAGTCAAACAATTTAGATAAAAGAATATATATTCTGTCATTAATTTATTATTAAAAATGATCCATTATGTATCTGTGTGTGGCAAAATTATATGAATCTCTAGGATTAGAATTTGAAGGTGAAATTAGAGTCCATCTTTTCCGAGGTGTTTTCAATCAATGGCATGACTATCAGGTGTCAGTGCCTGCCCTGTTTTATTTAGAGAATAGGGATGTATCAAAGTCTGATCATGTTTGTGGAAGTATATCATGGCACTAACAAAGGAGATCTCTGAGGACCACAGAAAAAGAGTTGCAGCTCATCAGGCTGGAAAAGTAACCAAACTAACCAACAATGATCACTCCAAAAACAAGGCATGTAATAATCTGAGAAGTTGCAGAGGAACCCAGGGTAACTTCTAAGCAACTCACTCTTAAAAATAAAGGTTCTTTATTAGCATCAATGGTTCTACAAAGAACCTTGAACATCCATAGAACCTTTCAAATGCAGAAAAGGCTCTTTATAGTCAAAAAAGATTTAGATTTTTTAAACCTTTGGGGAACCAAAAATGGTTCTTCTGTCTTCTATGGCATCACTGCAAAAACACCCTTTTGGAATCTTTATTTTTAAAAGTTTAAATGCCTTTCTCATTTTGGCTAATGTTAATGTTCATAACTCCACGATCAGGAAAACACTGAACAACTATGGTGTGCATAGCAGAGCTGCAAGGAAAAAGCCACTGTTATCCAAAAAGAACATTGCTGCCTGTCTGCAGTTTGTTAAAGTTCAAGTGGACAAGCCAGAGGACTATTGGAGAAATGTTATGTGGACGGAAAAGACCAAAATAGAACTTTTTGGTTTAAACGAGAAGTCTTATGTTTGGAGAAAGAAAAACACTGCATTCCAGCATAAGAACTTGGCACTATGGAACTATGGCATTTACGAAACATGGTTGTGATAGTATCATGGTTTGGGTCTGTTTTGCTGCATCTAGGTCAGGATGCTTGCCATCATTGGTGGAACAGTGAATTCTGAATTATACCAGTAAATTCTAAAGAAAAATCTCAGAGAACTGAATCTCAAGAGAAAAATGGGTCATGCAGCAAGACAATGATCTCAAGCAGACAAGTTGTTCTACCAAAGAATGGTTTAAGAAGAACAAAGTTAATGTTTTGGAATGGCTGAGTCAAAGTCTGGACCTTAATTTAATTGAAATGCCGTGGAAGGACCTGAAGCAAGCAGTTCATAAGAAGAAACCAACCAACATTACAGAGTTGAAGCGGTTCTGTACTTAGGAATGGGCTAAAATTCCTATGGGCTAAAAGTCGTTGTGCAGGACTGAATCAGCAGTTACAAGAAACGTTTAGCTGCAGTTACTGCTGCAAAAGGGGTTCGGTATTAGTTCACTTACAGAATATAAATTTCCTAATAAATTCCTCACCCCCATGTCAAGATGTTTATGTCTTTCTCTCTTCAGTTGCAAAGAAATTAAGGTTTCTGAAGAAAACATTCCAGGATTTTTCTCCATTGGACTTTAATGGTGGCCTAAAGGTTGCAACAGGGAGCAAGAAGAGCATTTGAGGTTAAAAAAAAATATATACTTTTTTTTTTTTTAGAAAAAAAAATTGTTTTGCTAGATAAGACCCTTATTCCTTGGCTGTGATCATGTTGAGCTCTTTGAAGCTGCATTGAAACTGCAATTTGAACCTTCAACCTGCTGATCCCCACTGAAGTCTACTATATAGAGAAAAAGAAATGTTTTCCTCAAAAACCTTTTTTTCCGACATGAACATCTTGGATGACATGGGGGTGAGTAAATTATCAGGAAATTTTTATTCTGGAAGTGAACTAATCCTTTAGTTAATCTAAAGGAATTTATCCTTTATTTAATCCTAACCTGAAAATATTGAGGCGCAAAAATGTACACATACAGTAATCAGGAAACAAAAACACAAGAAAATAACACATTTTTAAGGGATTATTTAGCTACCTGCCTAACAAATTCCCTATGAATTAACAATGTCGTTGAAGTAACAGGTGCAAATATCAGGGAAATATAAAGAATGAGAGAAAGAAACTGTACTGTACCAGCAGGTTTTGACACTGTAACCCTGGGTTCCAACTGTAATTCGGCTAACATGACAGCTCCTCAAATAACGTCAATAATTAAAGCGCGAGTGTTTGTGTGTGAACCCTTGGGCCCTGTGGCCAGTCTGTCAGAGGTGAGCAGAGCAGATTGATGTTTGGCCCCTGTGTGGCCCTCTGCTGCTCTGCTGCAGTGGTGCAGTCCTGTGCCCACTCACCTCAGGCGTGAAATCACAGCAGGTGGCTGCACTTTCTGCGATTCTTCAGAGTGGCCGAGTGCCAACACGAATGAATGCCAGAGCATAAAGGCAATGGACTCAGGGGAAACATTCTGTTTGGTTTTTTTTTGGCTCAAAACATGAGTGAGTGTGGTTGAGCATATTATTTTGTGTTTGTGCATGTGTCGAGTAATAAATAGAATTCAGTTATATATTCAAAGTTATAAGTCTGCAGACGTTACTTGGCACTGAAGACTAGTGATAATCATGAAGTTAAAGGATTAACTCACTTCCAGAGTGAAAATTTCCTGATAATTGACCTACCCTCACTTCACCCAAGATGTTCATGTCTTTATATTTTCAGTCACAAGAAAAATTAAGGTTCTTGAGGAAAGCATTTCAGGATTTTTCTCCATATAATGAACTTAAATGGTGGCCAACGGGCTGCTTTCGATGCAGCTTCAAAAGGCTCTACATGACCCCAGCCAAGGAATAAATGTCTTTTTTAGCGAAACGATCGGCCATTTTCTAAAAAAATCAAAATTTATATACTTTTTAAGCACAAATGCTCGTCTCGCACTAGTTCAAATTCCCGCATTACGTAATCACGCTGGAAAAGTCACGCGCAGTTAGTACTCGGATTCAAAAATGTAGGATAGGCCGAAAAACTCTCATTTTCACCCAAATTCAAAATCATCCAACATCTTTATTTTACCTTTTTTTGTAAAGGGCGTTTGACTTTATTTGCACCTTCGCTTTGTAAACAATGGGTCGGTACTTTCTCCTACGTCACACATAGAAGTTCGGGTTAATATTTAACTAATAGCTTCGGGTTCGGGTCGGGCTCAGGTTTGTAGCTAAGGTAAAATTATATGCAGCAGGCTACACTTTCACTGACGCACACACATTACTTGCACATAGAGATCGGAGAACGCGCAGGGCAAACAGAAACACTGTGGCGCAGAGAAACGTTTATTAATAAAATAGCATCGATACTGACTGGCTACATTGTTTTTCTCAGCAACGAGTGGGTAAAATCGCTGTAACTAAACTCAGCTTCATTGTTTGTAGAGAGAGAGAGATGCACAGACGCAGGTAATCACACAAGCAACTTTCAGTCTCCTCTCTCTGGTAATTAATTCATACAAATGTTATAATTAATTAAAATAAACGTGATCTTACCACACTTAATCTCTGTGTTTGATTTAAAAAATACAGAATGCTAGAACAAGCCATAACTGATGAAAATGACCGTAATTTTTACCCTTTGCCTCCAAGTCATGCATTAAAATCATGCTAGCTGGATATCCTATAACGTGTTTGTGATGTTTGTTGAATAGGCTATATTTAAAACAAAATTCGTTTTGCTCTTGTGTCTGCCCTGATCTAGCGGTCTCTCTGTCACAACATGGCAAACGCCATGCGCTTATTAGCAAATTGAG
Organism: Labeo catla; assembly: GCA_012976165.1. Taxonomy (NCBI): domain Eukaryota; kingdom Metazoa; phylum Chordata; class Actinopteri; order Cypriniformes; family Cyprinidae; genus Labeo; species Labeo catla. Next base: position 40,207 of record VONZ01000632.1, on the reverse strand, counting down.
CGTAGAAAAACTCATAACGGTTTACAAAGAAAACTGCACAGTGGAAGAATTATGATCTTGTCGTTACAACCATTAAAAAACACCCTGTTGTTCGTAAAATTTCCTGACTGGTAAGTGCTTTTTTTGCCTTGTATGTTGAACTGGCCGTGAGCCTTAATGAAACCCTTTTTTTGTATTTGTTTACTGGCCGGTGCATGCAATCACGAAATACAGCATATTTAAAAAGTGTAGTCATTCATTGTGAAAACCAATTTCAGGTTCGGGCTCTAAATTTAACAGTGCTGCTCGGGTCTGGTCGGGTCAGACGATCTCGGGTACGGGCCGGGTTTGGGCTTTAGTTTAAGGCCCGCGCAGACCTCTAGTCACACATGACCTTTCCAACCTGACTATGTAAGGCTGGAAGTCAATCTAGTGCAAGGTGAGCATTTGTTGTTAAAAAGTATATACATTTTTTAGAAAATGACAAACTGCTTCACTAGATAAGACCCTTATTCCTCGGCTGGGATCGTGTAGAGCCATTTAAAGCTGCATTGAAACCAAGTTGGACCTTCAACCCACTTTATGGAGAAAAATCCTGCAATGTTTTCCTCAAAAACTTTCATTTCTTTTCAACTTAAGAAAGAAAGACATAAACATCTTGGATGACACGGGGTAAGTAAATTATCAGGATATTTTTATTCTTGAAGTGAACTAATCCTTTAAATAGTTTCTACAGCTAAAATAGGAATAGTGATAACATAATGCCAACAAAACTTGAAATGGCACAAGAACACAGAGCCCCTGATATATTTTTTGACATTTGCTGTAAATCATTTATAATTCATTTGTGATAGCTGTAAAAAGAAATCTGCAAAGATTTTGTCAGAGGAGGCCCAGTCTTTAAAACTCCTGAGATAGATCAATTTCATAAAAGTCAAGAGCTCCTAAAATCAATATTTAATTATTACACTTAGTTTCCAACACACACACACACACACACACACATGTTGGGTTTACATGTTTTATGGGGACATTCCATAGGCGTAATGGTTTTTATACTGTACAAACCGTATTTTCTATCACCCTACACCTACCCTACACCTAAACCTAGCCCTCACAGGAGACTGTGCACACTTTTACTTTCTCAAAAAAACTCATTGTGCATGATTTATAAGCCTGTTTCCTCATGGGGACCTCACAAATGTCCCCACAAGGTCAAAATTTACTGGTATTACTATCCTTGTGGGGACATTTGGTCCCCATAACGTGATGAATACCAGGTGCACACACACACACACACACACACAACATACACACATCTCAACAGACAAACGGAGCCGTAGAGCCATAAATCTTCTGACTCTTTTGACCTTTGAACTGAAAAACACAAACTATGTATTTTAATATAACTATAATAAGTGCTATAAATAATATTCACATAATTGATATAAAAGTCCTGTGCTTAGTTAATTTTTTTATGAAGTGGCAAGGAAGGTAGTAAATACACACACACACATTATTAATAGTAATAAAAAGCAACAAAAATATTTAAAATACTTTAAAAATGCTAAAAAGTTACTTTAAATAAGACTTTTTTTTTTTTAGTAAATATAATGGAATATAATATTGGTCGCTTTTTTTTTACTTGTTTGGCAAATGGTCCCACACACCTTAAACCACTGAAACACTGGAGCATGAATTCATACTATACTACTAATAAAAATAAACAAACACAACACTGCCTTAGACCTTTCAGAGAATGAATCCTTTCATCAAGGTTAAACACACAATCTCCCCACTTCGGTTTCTTTTTCTTTCTGAGCAGGACAAGAGCGGTTTGTGCAATAACATCTTCAGGACTCAAGTACGAGACAGAGCCACTATATGGATTCTCTGATTTCATTTCCTCTCCCGCTGGTGTTCTCCCTTTCTGCGCAACCCTTCCTCCCCTATCGTTTAGACTCTATCACACCATCTCTATCTATGTGAAGGGGTGAACCTCTTCACAGGAGTAATTTAACAGTCAGTTTGTGTGTCGTGGTCCTGTGGAGATGACAGTGCTTTGTATTAATGCTTGGGAAAAATAAAGGTGGTCGTTTATAGATTTGACTGTGGTATTAAATCAGCTGGTTTTCCAAAGGTTACATCTGTCTAAGCGCACACTGGGGAATGCAGCGTGTGCAAAATATTATAGACAACACGCAAGTTATAGCAGCTTCTATATGGGAGAACCAGGAAATAAAAATTTTGATGTTGTTCCATATATGCAGTTCTTTTATTTTTATTTTATTTTGTCTTCTGTACTTCTAACTACTTAAAGGGGACATCAGGTGCAAAATTCACTTTTACATGATGTTTGGATATGATTGTGTCTTAGCAGTTTGTGGACACAACCACCTTACAATGATAAAAATCCATTCTCTCCTTTTTTTTTTAATCCCCCAAAAACCTAAACAGTTTTGATTTTCTGAGCAGTATGATGTCATATTGCTCAGGCCCCACCCACATCCACTGACAGACTGTCCCGTATTAGCATATTTACGCCCTCAGCCAGTTGTCCGCTGTCCGCTGTACAATGTCTTGTACACAATGTAGGTGCTTTGTAGTTGGATGTAAAAGTAAACATAAGAGTTTTAATTTTCTCCAGACATCAGAGCCACTGAGGACGCAGAGGATTAGTTTTGTTTTTGATGGTTATACGCCACCAAATACACCAAGAATGGAAGAGAGGGGTGGGGTGAGCAAGAGCTCATTAGCATTTAAAGAGACATGCACTGAAATGGCTTGCTGTGAACAGAGCTGTTTTTGGCAAGGTAAAAAGGTGCTTTACACAGCCATTGAGAAATTTTAACCAAAGTATTTTGCAGACATTTCATGAAGACCGTAAAGAATCATACCAACTTGTGGAAAAAGGGCATCCGATATCCCCTTTAAATTTTGTTGTTCCCCTTCAGTCGTTTCACTACGACGTTACATATGGGAACTCGCTTGAGAGGCCAATCATCTCTGAGCATCATTCAAAAGGCCAATGAACATTGGCGAGTGGTATTTGCATGCCGAGCCACTCCCCCGTACATACGGGTATATAAGATGGCGGCATGCAACCACTCATTCAGATTTTCGTTTCGGAGCCTTTTGTCCGAGCCCTCTACAACAAAAAAAAAAAAAGAGTTCCTGAAAGAGAGTTACGCTCTCTCCGCTGGCGTGCTGCCAAAACCTAAAAGAGCTATTTCTAAAAGAGCGTTTGGCAGCCGCCAGCGAGATCCTGCGGGCTGCGTTCTAACGGCAAAGAAGAGCCTTTGCAACCAGCGAGCAAGCCCCGTCTGGGTGCACAGTTGTGCTGCGGTTTTCTCCCTGGGCAAACCGGGATCTAAAAGAGCAAATTTCTCACGGCTGTCGAGGGCATTTTTCCCGGTATGTCTCTCCGGCCGTGCGCTTCTGGATGTGGTAGTTTCCTCGCCTCGCTGGACGGACATGATCACTGCCTCACGTGCCTGGGCCGAGAGCACGCTGAGGCAGCGTTCACGGATGGTTCATGCGTTCATTGCGAAGTCCCGCCACTCATTCGCGAGTAGGCTCCCCTTGTTGCCATCCCGGGCTGAGTGTCTCCTTTGGTGCTCCACAGGAGGTTGAGATGTCTGCTACAGCATCAGAGGGAGAGTCGGAAGATAAAGCGGACGTCTCGGACTTTCGGCTATGCTCCTCCGAGCCGCCAAGGAGATCGGTCTGGAGGTGCCCAAAACACCTCCGGCCGATCCTTCAAGGCTGGACGATTGGTTTCTGGGGAGGTCACCCGCAGCACCGCCGCGCTTCCTCCCAGTACCTTTTTTCCCGGAGGTGCACGAGGAGCTGGTGAGGACGTGGCAGGCCCCGTATTCGTCTCGCCCACGCCCCAGCTCCTCTCCCCTCGCCACCCTTGACAGCGGGGCAGCCAGGGGTTATGTGGCGGTCACTAAGGTTGAGCGCGCGGTCACGGTGCATCTATGCCTAGGGCGTGTGAGCTTTCGTCCGCTCTCGCGGGCAGGGCTTACCACGCCGCTGGACAGGCTGCCACTGCCCTGCACGCCATGGCGACCCTGCAGGTCTACCAAGCCCAGGCGTTAAAACATCTGCACGAGGGTTTCTCGACGCCCCCATCTCCCAGGGCGGCCTATTCGGCAACACCGTCGAGGACTTTGCCCAGCAGTTCTCGGCAGTCCAGAGCCAGATGGAGGCGATAAAGCATATCTTCCCCCGTCGAGACAGTGCCGTCACGTCCGCGGGGCCTCAACCTCCGCCTGCCCGTCGCCGAGGGCGCCTCCCTGCGGCCCCTAAAACACCAGCTCCGTCCCCTGCCGATGCCAGACTGGCAGCCCGACGTCGAGGTGGCCGCGGGAGAGCGGCGCCGCCCGCACCTCAGGGACCGGCCAAGAACACCCGCAGCGGAGCTGCGAAGCGTCCCTGACGCGGGCACCCCAGAGGTGGAGGAGATTGCTCTTTGGGGGACGACAACATCTACGTCCCCACTCCCGGTGGAGGGCCGGGAGCCGCTGTGTGCAATTTCACAGAAAGAGTCAATTTCCTCACCTCTGGGGTCCCGACCCCGAGTTCCCTTCTCGAGCGATGCCTTGCCTCCTCGGATCCGGACTTGGAGGTCGACATCGCCAGCGCGGGAACCAGGGAAGAAGGTAAGCGCTGCCCAGTGCAGTCTGACTTTTCTCCAGGACGTTCTTCCTTCTGGGATCAGTCCCCTTCCCTACCACAAGCCTTCTTTGTCGACGAAGCGTGCCTGGAATTCGGGCCTGGCGATTCTCACGTCATCCTGAGACCCCGGTCCGGTTATGTGCCCAAGGTTCCCACCACGCCTTTCCGCGATCAGGTGGTGAACCTGCAAGCTCTGCCCCTGGAGGAGGCAGACCCGGCCTCTGCGCTGCTGTGTCCAGTCCGCGCCCTGCGTATATACGTGGACCGCACTCGGCACTTCAGACGCACCAAGCAGCTCTTTGTCTGCTTTGGAGGTCAGCAGAAAGGGAATGCTGTCTCCAAACAGAGGTTGGCCCATTGGGTGGTAGATGCCATCTCCCTGTCGTACCAAAACCAGGGAGAGCCATGCCCCTTAGGTGTTCATACCCACTCTCCATGCGTTGGCTCATGGCGCCTCACTAGCAGATATCTGTAGAGCTGCGGGCTGGGCGACACCCAACACCTTCGCTAGGTTCTACAACCTTCGCGTCGAGGCCGTGTCCTCCCGTGTCTTAACATAGACATCAGGTGAACGGGAGATCGGCTGGTGTCGGCTTGCTGCACCACTCCTACGGGATCCGTGCGCTATATCCCTCAGTTGTTCCCTCCGGTGAACCTTGGGTCCTCCATGCCCCGCAGTCAGGCCTAGCTGCAGAGTAGTGCCTGACTGTGCTCCAGCTGGGTTTCCTTCGCCCAGCAGGTTGTGGCAACATGTCTCAGTATTCTTCCAAGGTCAGCTAGAAGGCCGCTGTTTCCCTCATATATCTCTAAAAGTTATAGATATATTGAATTACTTTCATTCCACATGTAGAGATCTCATGTGCTCCGCCCCCCCAACTCCTGCTTCAGTAACAACTGGCATCCTTGTGGGGCCCCTCTATCGGCCCCCAGGGTGTTGGGAAGGTTACGTTCATATCCGTCTGCTGACACGTCCGCCTGTCAGCACGCGGGTCTGTGCGTAACGCGGCGTCAGGGTCGTGGCCTGTTCCATGGGTCTGTTCCCATATGTAACGTCGTAGAGAAACGACTGAAGGGGAACGTCTAGGTTACGTAGGTAACCCTCGTTCCCTGAAGGAGGGAACGGAGACGTTACATCCCCTGCCACGACCCTACGTCGCGCTGACGCCGGGCTGCGGCTCGGCTCCTCAGCGAAAACCTGAATGAGTGGTTGCATGCCGCCATCTTATATACCCGTATGTATGGGGGAGTGGCTCGGCATGCAAATACCACTCGCCAATGTTCATTGGCCTTTTGAATAAGGCTCAGAGATGATTGGACTCTCAAGCGAGTTCCCATATGTAACGTCTCCGTTCCCTCCTTCAGGGAACGAGGGTTACCTACGTAACCTAGACGTTCTATATCAATCCAACAAGCCAGTTTCTGGTCCTGAATTCCATCTTACTTAGAGCATCTAAACCAGTCTTCTGCTAGAAAATACCAGTTTTTCTGACCCACTATTTTTGTTATACTTGTTACTTTTGATCTATAATTCAATTTCAATATTACCTTCTAGTCCAGTATTTCAGATAACAGCTATTTTCTGACCTGGTATTCCAGATTAATATCAGGTTCTGATCCAGTCACCCATTTTCTCTTTCAGTATATTACTAAATAAAAAAATTGCGTGATCTCATGAGATTTTTTTTTTATTATTTTAAACAAAATGTGGTTCTACTCCACAAACATTGGCTTACTTTTGCACAGACACTAACAAATACAATATTGACACTGACAGAACTTTAAACATAGATCAATTTTACAGAGTTATAAATGTTTACAAATTCTAAATATATTTTAGTTTATTTTATTGTAGTGCATTAGTTTTATAAAGTATGATCAATGAGATGTTTTAAATCACATTTAATGTAACTAATCAAAATAATCCAACACTTCATACCTGAATATTCAACTATATTACATATATACAAGTGCACAATTTTTATTCAAGAGACTTTTTTGTTCATGCACGCACACATGTACACATGCATGCACATACGTACGCACATACATTTTACACGCACTGACACATTACAGAAATGCACACACCACATGTGAAAAAGTCTCACTCAGCCTGCTCCCAAAAATGATCCCAATCACTTTTTGTGCTGTTTACTCCTCCTTCGCCATGTTTTTGTTAGTTTCTTATTATTTTACAGAATCCAAATCTCCACGCTCCATTCAAATTCTTCCTTCCCGCTCTCCCGGAAATCCGCCGTCATTTGCCCACGGAGCGCAAGAAATTACCGCAGTAAGGTATACATTGCCGGAAAGCGCATATTGTCTAAATTGTTTTGATAGCGCAAATGGTTGAAGAGTTATGCTAACATGAATACAGCTTGGTTTGATGTGTCGGTGCCGGCAAAGGGGTCATCGGATGCCCATTTTCCACAAGTTGTTATGATTCGTTAGGGTCTTAATGAGAAGTCTATAACATACTTTGGTTAAAATTTCTCAGTGGTAGTGTAAAAAACACTATTTTTACCTTGTCAAAATCAGCTCTTTTTAGAGCAAGCCGTTTGGTTGCCCCGCCCCTCTCTTCTATGGGGTGATGAGCTGTAATGTTTACTTTAGCCACGTTTAGCCACGAAACTTGCTAAGTAGCACATTATTAAGAAAGGCAATTTGCAAAAATGTATAAAAAACCCTTATATTCTCTTCTTCTGTAGGTGAAGCTGAATCACGAATGATTCACGCGAACATAGACACATTTATGTAGATACACTGGGCGCATCCTTCAAAAACGAAAGTATCATTAATCCTCTGCATCTTCAGCGGCTCAGATATTGGGAGTAAATGACGACTACTATGTTCATTATTACATCCAAAACATCTCAATCGCTCAACTGGAGACATTCTTGTCTTTCCCTGTACCAGAGTCGAAACAATGGCAGACAGTTCTCAGCTCACTCAGGGCGGGTCTAAGGTAAGACAGCAGTGTCAATCAACTATCGTGGGAGTGGCCTTGGTCTGCTCAACATTCAAATATATGGCTAGTGCTTGCTGTAGCAGTTGCAGTGCACTTCAGAAACCCTCCACCTTCCCCAGCTCCACCTGTATAGATCTGTTACGGGGTGATCATACATGCTATGGTTATTCATGTTATATGTGCAGCAGCAGTATTTCTTACATGCTCACAACAGCATGTTGTGGATGTATTGGCAGTAGCAAGCCTCGGTTCTTGCTCTGCCGCAGCAACAGCAGCATAGCAGATCTATTCTGCCAAGACCAAACACATTAACATTGTCATGTGAATTACCATGGCAATTTATTTATGATATAAAGTATCTGTAAATATTTTAGCTTTCAGTAGCCACAAATACTAAATACTGCTTACCTTTTAGATGCTGCAGTACATCCATGTTGTACATTTCAGCATCTACGCAAATGTACAAAAAGTCTGGTTTTGTACCTGTAAATGTTACATACTATATAAACAATGAGATATAGTATCTCCTATGTACTTTCATACTATTTAACCAATGAGACCAGACTGAAGACTGAAGTTCAATAGCAGTTTCTGATTTAGTATTCTATTTTAATGTCAGTCTCATTCAGTATTCCAGTTATTGCCAGTTCTGATCCAATATTCTAGATAAATGGCCATTTCTGGTCCAGTATTTCATATTAATGCCTTTCTGTGATTCAGTATTCCAGATGTATGCAGCCTCACAGTGACTGGTGTAGAATCTTCATTAGCTGTTGATAAATGACATTGCTGTAATAATGTCCTCCCAGCTATAATGACTCGCTTATTAGCGACACTGCACACAAACGAGCACGCGTCTGTATGTGTGCGCAACCCTAAATAGCAGTTAATAGTTGAGTATCTGCTGTGAGATGAGAATACGTGTCTATCTCTCCCTCCATCTCTCTGTATCTCTTTTTCACTCGGTCTTCAGCTCCTTCTCTCTCCCTCCTGCTTGACTGACATCTTATGTCAGTTTCCTGGGCCTGAAGCCAGAGAGCAGAACTGCGTGAGTCACTTTGAACGGAGCAACCATGCATTTACACACACCCACACAAAACGTTCGATTTTGATTTTTTATCATGGTGAGGACTTTCTATTGACTATTCTTTTATTTGAGCTAATGATGTTTACTTTTCTTAAACTCAAAGCATGACAGAAAGTTTTCTGCATTTCTACATTTTCATTAAGACATTATTTAGTCTGTTAGGATGTATTTTGTTGTTGTTAAGTGAAGCTCCAAAGAGAAGTTTTGGCATTAAATTTGTGCCTAAACTATGGCTAAGTATACCCACACAAAAATAACAGCCTCTCTCAGACATTTCTTCTATTGCAGACACAATCAGTCACCATTCTCAGACATTAAATTGACATTTTCATGGCAAAAACTAAACTAATTAATTTTTCTCAATATTGCTCTTGCTGAATCAAACTGGAAAAAATGAAGACGCTTTATTGGCAAGATTGTAAACCCCAGAGCAATCAACATGGTTTATGAACTGGTATATGAAATAAATAAAAGAGATTACAGAAAATGCAATTTGGGTAAAATCCTAAAAGTGATAAAAAGAGTGTAAATATGGTTTAGTGGCAGTAAAACATTTATGTATGCTAACAGAAATATCACTGACGTATGTATACGAATGTGTGTTGTACATTATAAAATATCCCTCAGGCTATGGCATACTGAGACCAATATCTCAGTGCAATATCTGTTAGCATCAGAGATGTGGAAATAATAAATGAATAAGGTATATTTGCATTTTCTGAGTTTTTAATTTTCTTTTGGAGGCACACAAGACGATGCCTTTTGCAATGTAATGTGGCTTAAGAAAAGACCATATTTCATTATGCATATATAAAATTGCAGATTTTTAAAACATTAGGAAAGGTTATAAAAAATAGGATGTAGTGAGGTTATCTACAAAATGAAGTTTGCTTTTTGAGCTGAATTGCAGAAATCCATGGATTAGTAGGAGAAAAGGTATAGTGAGAGGAATTTCAGTACTGCACTCTTGCAAGGACTATAATAAAAGAAAACAAACATACAAAAGCAGAATACAAAAGCCGAAAAAGACAGAAAATAAGAGGGTCTCAAATAACCCAGACACCATTTTGTACAAAAGAAAGCTGAGTGTAATTGTCAAGAGATGGTCCTTTACTCTGGTCATATAGATTATAAAGAAAGCTTTTGCACAAATCACAGGCAAGCCAGTATCAAGCAAGCTAAGTCAGCAATTCCACTCACATTATTTCCTTCCTGGAAAAGCGAACCACAGGAAATAGATTTCTGACTGCAGGAGATGACTGTGCTGCATACAAACAGACCTTATAGGGGTCTGTGTGTGTATTGTAATACACACAATAATTGTCAAATGATCCGTATTTTGTCTCGTTATGCAGTAAAAAATATCTTAACATACTTAGAACAAGATAAAAGTACTAGAAAAGCAAAACTGTACAATTAGTTTTGACATACAGTTGAGGTCAAAATTTTATATACACCTTGCAGAATCTGCAAAAATTTTACCAAAATAAGAGGGATCATACAAATGCATGTTATTTTTTTTATTTAGTACTGACCTGAATAAGATATTTCACATAAAAGATGTTTACAAGATGTTTACACAGTCCACAAGAGAAAATAGTTGAATTTATAGTTGAACTTAATACTTTGTTAACTGAATGATCCACAGCTGTGTTTTTTTTAGTGATAGTTGTAGAAAGAGTCCCTTGTTTGTCCTGAACAGTTAAACTGCCTGCTGTTCTTCAGAAAAATCCTTCATGTTCCACAAAGTATTTGGTTTTTCAGCCTTTTTGTGTATTTGAACAACTGAGGGACTCATATGCAACTATTACAGAAGGTTCAAATGCTCACTGATGCTTCAAAAGGAAAAACAATGCATTAGGAGCCAGGGGTGTAAACTTTTTTTTTTTTAACAACAATTTTTATTTTCAAACATTGTCATACAGATTAATACAACGTTCAAATTTTCCATTATAACCAGATAACAAAAAATAAAACACAAATAAGTAATTAATAAATAAAAATAAATAAATAATAATAATAATACATAAATGAACACAAAGTCAAAAAAAAAACTGTACAGCTATAAGATACTTGTCTATATACTCTCAATGTCCATCAGTTTCACAAAAGAGTCACCATCTAGACTCTGCAAAAAGTCATAGAACACTTTCCAGATGGACCAAAATATATGAAGTTTGTTTTTCAAAAAGTAGGTAATCTTTTCTAAAGCAAGGCATGAAGTCATCCCCTTTATCCATTGAGATACGCCAGGACTTTCTTCTTTTTTCCAAAAGCATGCAATTACACGTTTGGCTGGGGTGTAAACTTTTGAACAGAATGAAGGTATGTACATTTTTCTTATTTTGCCTAAATATATTTTTTTCTTTTCATTTATTACCGTCCTTCAGAAGCTACAGAAGATATACATGTTTCCCAGAAGACAAAATAAGTTACATTTACCCTGATCTTTAAATTACATTTTTTTTCAGTGCTCCTAATGCTCCTAGTGTTTCCTTCTGAAGCATCAGTGAGTATTTAAACCTTCTGTAATAGTTGCATATGCATACAAAACGATGGATCTCAAAATCATACAGTCATTGTTGGAAAGGGTTCAAATACACAAACCAAACCAAACCAAAGAATTTGTGAGACCTGAAGGATTTTTTCTGAAGAACAGCAGGCAGTTTAACTGTTCAGGACAAACAAGGGACTCATGAACACTTATCAACAAACAAAAAAATAAAACATAGCTGTGATTCATTCAGGTGACAATACAGTATTAAGAATCAGAAGGGTAATTTTTATAAATTATTATAAATTCAGCTGTTATTTTCTTTTGTGGAGTATATGTAAACATCTTTTATGTGAAATATCTTATGTGGGTACTTAATAAAAATAACATGTATTTTGTATGATCCCTTTTATTTTGGTAAATTTTGCAGATTCTGCAAGGTGTATGTAAAATTTTTACCTCAACTGTAGATCTACAAGAATTTTTAGAAAAAAGGTAAAAATAAACCTAATTCACGATTTCAGCCCTAATATCTCTAAATGTATCTTGTTTTAAGTTTAAATATTTTTCCTAGTCAACAAGACAGAATATTCATTAGGAAAAAATTTTCCCATTGTGAAAAATGCTCATATGATGGATCAAGTGTGACTCCATGTGGCACAGCATGGTGAAACACAGCAACTTATTGGTGGGAAACATGAGAGAAAACTACATGCAAACCAACTGAAATCCTTCTTTTCAACAAAGCAGAGCTGAAGCTGTAACAACTTGTCTCTTTCCATGCACACACAACAAACACACACAGATTTCATCTGCCCTCACAGTGCTTCTTATGCATTTTACTACCGGTCTTTCCACCTCATATCAAAACCATTAAAATCACCACACGTGGAAACACACGCTTATGCAGTTGTGTTTGAAAATGGCTCCTAGTATGAGTTTTTTTCTCAGTAGCTGTGCTGTGGACTCTGTACATGAAGGTCTGACAGAGATGAACGCGTTTTGCCTTATTCGTGAGGGGAGTGTTAAAACCTCTATGAAGTTGGTAATGGAATGAAGATAGCATAAGAAAAATAAATGGAGGGTGAGAAGGAGAGGTAGAGCGAGGGAAAGTCTGTACTCTTGGGGTGTGACGCTTGAGATATGAAGGTTGTTGTTCGTTTGGGTCAGTTTCATTAAAGCCAGTGAGGCATTGAGGTTACATAACCATGAAAATAGGATAGATACTGATCATAAACACAGACATGCGCACATACACAGTTTATCAGTGGGAGATGCAGAAGCAAAAATGTGTAGTGACAGAATTAAAACATGATATACTTTCTGACATGAGACGATAAAGAAGACAGATAAGGATGTCATATAACTAGCTGAAGAAACCAACTGAACAGGTGAGCAGTACTGTGTTTTCAAGAATATTCAAGCTGAAAGCAGCAGTGACCGTAGGCTGGTAAGTTCAAAAAAGGACAAAAAAGCACCATCTAAGAACCATGAAAATAGTCTACATCTTTAGACGGACACTAAAGAGAAAAAATTGTTGTTATTTCTGTTTTCTTTGCACACAAAAAGTATTCTCGTAGCTTCATAAAATTAAGGTTGAACCACTGATGTCACATAGACTATATTAACAATGTCCTTACTATCTTTCTGGGGCTTGAACATGGTAGTTGTATTGCTGTCTACGCAGGGTCAGAAAGCAGGATTTAATCAAAAATATCTTAATTTTTCACTGGTGAAAAAACCAGCATATGCTGGTAGGTATGTTTTGATGCTGGTTTAAGCTGGTCCTTTTCTGGTTTTTGCTGGTCATGTTGCTGGTCAAGGACCAGCATGAACCAGCAAAGGACCAGCATAAACCAGCTAAGGACCAGCATAAACCAGCAAAGGACCAGCTTAAACCAGCATCAAAACCTACCTAACCAGCATCCCAGCATCAAAACATACCTACCAGCATATGCTGTTTTTTTCACCAGGGTTGTGTTCCAAAGATGAACAGATTTGGAACGACATGAGGGTGAGGAATTAATGACAGAATCTTCATTTCATTTTAATATTAATGACACAAAATGCCTCATTTCTCACATTTCTTGTGACTAAACAAGATGTGTCAAGTTTTTTGTTTTTATTATTTATCTAACATCAGTTTCGTTGAATAACAGTGCTTATCGCTGGGTGACAAGCTCTTGTAATATGCAAATAACATTTTGAAAATGGCATCTGATGAATATAATCTATACTCTTTTTAAATCTAAGTATTTTGTACCGTATCCGTGTAATTCTCTAGCCGTAAAGGCTATCTCTCCCAGGTTTTCTGCAACCACGTTGCACGCACAAATCCCGAATGTTTACAAACAGATAATTGGTCTATACCATTATAAACTTACTCAGGTGCAAGCAATCAATTTCACCAGGCTAACTGCCCCACCTGACATCAATAGTAGTGGTGTTCATTACTTCAGAATAAAACAAGCTGTTTCTTGAAGACTCCACTGTTAGTAGTGTATGGTACAGCAAAGAATTCACCATGGTTGGGAAAGTGCTTTCAAAAGACCACCAGGATAAAGTTGTAGAAAGGTACAAGTTAGGAGAAGGCTACAAAAACATTTCAAAGGCTTTAGCTATGCCTCAGAGCACTGTTCAGAGCATCATTAAGAAGTGGAAAGTGGATCAGGCCATTCATCCAAAGTGGATGGCAGAGCCAGGAGGACATTGATAAGAAAAGCTACCAGGAGGCCAAAGGCAACTTTTGAAGGACTTACAAGGCTTTATGGCTGGGTCTGGTCAGTCTGTGCACGAGACAACTGTCTCCCAAGCTTTACACAAAGCTGGCCTGTATAGCAGGACGGCATGAAAGAAGCCTTTCCTAAAAAAGTGTCACACTCAGTCTTGTATACCTTCTGGCAAAAGGCAAAGGCAAAAGGCAAACGCTATGTTTGGCGAAAAGCAAACACAGCACACCACCCAAAACACACCATACCTACTATGAAGCATGGTGGTGGCAGCATTATGTTGTTGAGGTGTTTCTCTTCAGCTGTGACTGGGCGATTGGTCAGGATTAAGGGAAAATGGATGCTACCAAGTACATCCAAATTCTTAAGGAAAGCCTGCGTCCCTCTGCTAGACAGCTGAAGATGGGCAGGTCATTCACCTTCAAACATGACAATGACCCTAAACATACTGCCAAAACAACAACAAAATGACTTAAGGTTAAGGAGGTGAATGTCCTTGAGTGGTCAAGTCAGAGCCCTGACTTAAATTCAATTGAAAATCTGTGCATGGATTTGCAGAGAGCAGTCAATTGCCGCTCACCACAGAACTTGACTGAACTTGAGCAATTCTGCAGGGAAGAATGGGCAAATATTCCCAAAACAAGGTGTGCAATGCTAATACAGACATATCCAAAAAGACTAATGGCTGTAATTAAAGCAAAAGGTGGCTCTGCGAAATATTAAATCAAGGGACTGATTATTTCCAACCCTGTTATTCTATTTTTTTTTATTATTATTATTAATAATTTGCAGAGCTATTGTGTTTTTTTCTGTCATTGGTTTGATGTTTTGTGACCAAAATTGTAAATAAAGCTGGAAAACTTATTTGGAATGGGGTTTGATTTCAGGCTGTATGACAAATAAAGTAACTATTTCAAAGGGGTATGATGATTTTCTACAGGCACTGTATATGGAAGCAAATATAGTCAGTGAAAAGCACTTTACGTTTAACAAACTATTAAATGTAGAGATACATAATTGACCTAACCTGCTAAATTATACACATTTCACTTTATAGTTCAATGGGCAGAAAAAAACTGATAATCCATCACTCTCAAGATGTGGCCTTGATTATTAAGAGCTGCTGCTGTGATATTTATTTCACAAACATGACGTCTCACAGGACGAAATATTTTGACAGCCCATGGCTGTCTGTGTCACACAAGGTTTCGTCTCTGCATTACAAATGTGTGTCTGAGTGTCTTTTCAGAACACTCACTGCTCGCATTCACATGGAAAACACTTGACAACGAAGCGTAGGACATGTAGAGCATGTGTGTGTGTGTGTGTGTGTGTGTGTGTTCAGGGTTGATGAACGGTGTGAGTCTGTCCAGATACTGCATGTGCTGCCATCTAACATGATTTCATAAGCTCTCTCTCACACACACACACATTCCTAGACAGTGTAAAACATGTAAATGAGGAGTTAAAACTGCCTCTAACTTCTGGCTGTCTGTGAAATGAGAATGTGTGTGTGACCAATCATTTCTTAACCATGACATTATTAATATGTCAGTTATCAAATATGCAGCGTGTTCAGTAGCCATGCATTTGAGTTGTCTGAGCCTGTCAAACAGTTGGTCATGACTTAAAAATATATATTTGTAAAAACTACAACAGACATGAATGATAGCTGTGAAATTATTATTATTATTTTTTTAAACATATATTTGACAGGGTTTTAATCAATATCAATATCTGGATGATACAGACAAGCTGATAATTATTTTCTTTTTTGGCTGATAAAAAGCTAATAATAAAATTCTATTTGTGACCCCGGACCACAAAACCAGTCTTAAGTAGCACGGGTATATTTGTAGCAATAGCCAAAAATACATTGTATGGGTAAAAATTTGTGATTTTTCTTTTATGCCAAAAATCATTAGGATATTAAGTAAAGATCATGTTCCATGAAGATGTTTTGTAAATATCCTACTGTAAATATATCAAAACTTAATTTTGATTAGTAATATGCTCTGCTAGAACTTAATTTGGATTCCAGATTTTCAAATAGTTGTATCTCAGTCAAATATTGTCCTATCCTAACAAACAATACACAAATGGAAATCGTATTTATTCAGCTTTCAGATGTATAAATCTCAATTTAAATAAACAAAAAATTGACCCTTATGGTTTTGTGGTCCAGGGTCACATTTGATTTCAAATTAATATTAACTAATAAAAAATTAATTAATTAACTTAATTGAATTAAAAAATTAATCATTAATCAAATAATACATTAAAAATAAAACGTTAAAAACTTTCAGTTTAAAAAA
Organism: Labeo catla; assembly: GCA_012976165.1. Taxonomy (NCBI): domain Eukaryota; kingdom Metazoa; phylum Chordata; class Actinopteri; order Cypriniformes; family Cyprinidae; genus Labeo; species Labeo catla. Next base: position 23,955 of record VONZ01000632.1, on the reverse strand, counting down.
AAAATTAAGTCATTTTAGCTCAAATGCACAGACAACATAATATATAGAATATACAGTATGAGAAATTAATATTTAAGATAACATATAACAGTTTTATTCAATTAATATCTTTTTAAAAAGTAACTTGTGTGCATTAGATGACAGCAAAACTAATCTAAATGTAAAAACAGGGGAAATGATCATGAACGGTTGAAATATCTAACATTGGTCAATAAATATACAATAGTTCCTTATACTGGTAATTATAAAAAAGTGAAAAATAAAATGAAAAATAAATAGAAAATACAATCATATTGTGCATCCCTATACTTTTGTGTCTTGCTTATTAAATCATATTTTTACCCATCTACAGTTTCATGTTTTTCTCATTACAGAAAATGAGGCATTGTTTTAATGCTTCTTTCCTCCACTTTATCTGAATTTGCTATCACTGCTCTGAAATTATCACTGAAAGCACTTGAGCTGAAGTCTCTGTTCAGTGGCTTTCTATAAAACTCTGTCTTAGCCTCACTCTTCAAAATGTGAGTGATGAATGGGTCTGTTTACCAATTGCTGTGAACAGCGGCGCGAGGGAGAACGAGGATAAGCGAGAGAGAGAGAGAGACTGAAAGAGTGTCTAGCAAATATCTGAACTCTATCACAAAACAAAACCATCAATCATGCGCTGAACGCTCCGCTCACTCACACAGATACTGAAGTTATGGCAGATTAATGACTATCCTTATCAATAAATAACAGTGCTTCCATATTAAACAGCATTGTACAAATTACAGCATTACATCCTTTTAGCTATAAATCACAATCTGATTGTTTGCATCTGAAATCTCCATAATGAAGGTTCCCTTCAGAGACTGTGCTCATGCTAAAAGAATGATGCTCCGTATTTGGCAAGCTCAGTGTGATAGTATTGCAAGGAAAACAGAACCTGTGTGCAGAGTTTATTGACCAAATCCCAAATCCAATAACCAACATCAAATAACGTAGTACACAGCAATAAAATAGAAAAACTAAATCAAAGTAACTCGACTCCAGTGCAGACTGCACAGAGAGACTGTAAAGAGCAGAACGACCGTATTAATACTAACATGGGCTGTGGACAGCATTTTCAATAGGTCAGGGTGAAAATGTCAGCAGTGTTTCAAAATGCGACATCACAAAATGATGAATCAATCATAGTTAAAGGGATAGTTCACCCAAAAATGAAAATTTTGTCATTAATTACTCACCCTCATGTCGTTCCAAAACTGTAAGACCATTCATCTTCGAAACACAAATTAAGATGTTTTTGATGAAATCCGAGAGCACGTTCAAGGCCCTGAAACGTAGTAAGGAAATTGTTAATAGTCCGTGATGTGACATCTGTGGTTCAACCTTAATTTTATGAAGTTAAGAGAAAACTTTTTTCGCTTTATTTTTACAAAAATAACGACTTTATTCAGCAATTCTTCGACGCTCGTATACACGAGTACCACAGCGCATGCGTGTGGTGCTGCTGACACAGCCGGCATATGTATTTGAGTGTGTTAGAGGCTGAAATATGATGTATAGATTATGAGTCAAAGCTCTTTTCACCTGGAGATTACTTAAAGCGTGTCAAATCCCCTCATGGTTAGCGCACTGCTAATAAGCGCCTCAGAATGCATGAGTAGGCGCTAACACGCTAAAACTGCCACACAGAAGCAAAGGTTAGCTCTAAATACAGGCTGACTTTGATTTTAAAAGGATGAGCTGTCAGTCACAGCTTTAAGAAAGAGGCAGCTAGAAAATGTTAAGTGTTTCCTCTTAAACCTAAGTGCACACAAACACATACTCACTTTTTCTTTGAGTCGTTGCTATTCTCTCTCTCTCTTGTTCAGGCGCATTCATTCCAGACACTCATCTTTTCTCTCAGCATGATGTCTCAGTGAAGACTGACTCTTTTGAGAAGGGCGGTCAAGAGTTTCCCGCAGCAACAAGGGGGACGAGAAAAATGAGATCTGAAGAGAGTGAAAATGATGGAGAATTATACTCCCACATTGCTATACTTCTGTCACTTAGGAGTTTAAAGGTTCAACAGTTGTTCTGGTCCAAAACCTAGTGCCTAGGGAGCCATCATAGGGCTATTTACACTTAGTTGCACCATTTGTTTTATGGATAGCTATACAAAAATAAATAGAACAGTGCAAAAGTTCTCTAGGACGCATTTGGAATGGATAATAATCCTGGACAAAACACATACAAAAAATGGCTCGGCAAGTAAGTGCAAATGCATCAAGTTGTTTAGGCTGCATAAAGAAACTTTTCTTTTCCCAAATGGAACAATATTGACTATTTTAACAGTTGCTATTTATTTATTTAAAAGAAATGCCTACTCAGAGAGTATGTGATTTCAGATGCAGCCTATAAACGGACCTACACTCTGAAAAATGCTGGGTTGAAAACAACCCATCTTGGGTTATTTTGCAACCCAGCACTTGGTACATATCGGATAGAACACATGCTGGGTTATTTTGACCCAGCTGCTCGGGTTAAATGTTTTTACCCAGCATGCTGGGTTGTTTTATTTAAGTCAACTATTGTTTAAAAAATATTATATTGCTGGCTTTAAATGGTCTGGAAATTAAAAATCACACACAGAAGTATAGAGACAAACTGAATTTATTTGGGTGAATACAGGATAGTTTACAATATTACATTCATTTAAACTTGTTTAACAAGCATTTCAGAAATAAAAAAAAATCTAACATTTAAAAGTAGCATTTTAATTTAAGTCTATTCAACCATTCTCTGTAATCACCTTTCACCAAAATAATGCTAATTCTCATGCCGGTGTGTCAAAGAAATGTAAACCGGTGATGGGCTGCTGTTCGCCAGGGAAATTACAAACCTCAAACTGCCGCCTCGCATTTCACTCGAAGCTGCAAGATGCTGTGTCTGACTCCATAACCTGCCCATAAACAGACAGTACTAAGATTTGAGAACATATTCAGTATTATAACGAATAAAATCAATTTATGTTATGCAAGGCAAAAGGTGTTTCCATCATGTGACATCTGGTCCTTGTATGTTGCATTGCGTAAAATAATATAATCTACAGCACAGTAAATGAAATAAAATGTATACAAACCATTATTTTGCTGAAGAAGTGCCCTAATCAGTTGCACTGTGAACCGCTCTGTCCTGTATAGGACGACAAAACCCGCACTCTGACTGTAACTCAGCAACTGGGTTGTTTTGTCAAAGGCTCAACCCAGTGGTTGGGTAGAAAAAATAACCCAATATTTACTTACCCAGCATTAAAGGGGTCATCGGATGCAATGTTCACTTTTACGTGTTGTTTGAACATTAATGTGTGTTGGCGGTGTATGTACGCATCTACCCTATAATGATAAAAATCCATGCAGTGGTTTTTAATTAATCTGTAAAAATACTATTCCCTTTTTCAAATCGAGTCATTCTCAGTCAGAAACCGCTCCCACGATAGTTGATTGACATGAGCGTCTTACCTCAAATCAGTTGTAACAGTCTGACCTCCATTGTTTCAATGTCGGCCAGGGATGTAAACTGGCATAAATATATCTGATTGAGAGATTGAGGTGTTGTGTTGCTGGATGTAATAATGAACATAGTAGTCGTCATTTACTCCTGAAATCCGAGCGGCTGAAGATGCAGTGGATTGCATTTGTTTGTGAAGGGAATGCACCTCCTGATCTACATAAATACATCTATGTTCTCGCAAATCATTCGTGATCCAGCTTCAACTACAGCAGAAGTGAGTATAAGGGTTTTTAATGAATCTCTGCAATCACCTTTCCTAATAATGTGCTACTTAGCAAGCTTTGCGGCTAAAATAAACAGGCTCATCACTCCACAGAGAGAAGAGAGGGGCGGGGCAAGCAGAGCTCATTTGCATTTTTGCAGAGCTCATTTTGACAAGGTAAAAATGGTGTTGTTTTACACTACCATTAAAATTTTTTAACCAAAGTATATTATAGACTTTTCATTAAGACCCTAAGGAATAATATCAACTTGTGGAAAATGGGCATCCGATGATCCCTTTAAAAATGACCCAGCGGGTTAGTTACAGAAAAACTACCCAGCACCTGGGTAAAAAATATTAAAAAATAACCCAATAAAATGACCCAACAAGCTGAACCCAGCATTTGGGCTAAAAAAAAAACCCCTGCATTTTTAGAGAGCTGAAAAACTACAACAACCCAATAAAATGACCCAGCAAGCCCAGCATTTGGGTTAAAAAAAATAACCCATAATTTTTTTGAGTGTATTTACCCTCAAAATCAATAATATTTGAGCTGAAAACCTGTGATGATACTTGTAGGCTGCTGTCTGCCGCTATCAGAGCACAAAATGAATCAGGGTTTATGCCACTGATATGGTACTATTTGCACAAACAGACACGCAAAAGGCACAGACTGCTGGATTTCAATCTAATACACTCACAAACCTCTGTCAGAGATAGAGACATCAAAGATTCAGAGGAATACAGATGTCAGAAATGATTTGACTGAGCTGAACACACTGTACCGTTCTCACAGAGCGTGGGATAGCTTATTTCTACATGCGGTAAACAAGCTGACCCTTTTCTGAGCTCCACCCCTTGTGTTGCTTACTTAGAAAATCTTCACAGAACTTCCCACAGTAATGAAATGGAGATTTCTATGCATGTTTTTAATAAAATGTTCTCATAAAGTGGCAAAACTGAATTGATAGCATTCTTTTGTGGGCTGGAATTGAGTGTGAAACTACAAAGCATCTTTTATCTGCCATTTTGTTAAATTACACAGTAATGTGATTAAACACTGCAAGAATCGAGGCAAATTCTTATCACAGTTAGCTGAAAAGATAGAGGCCTAATTTGAAAGCTATTACAACTGACAACATCGGGTAAGTGTACAGAACTGCTCCTAACGTTTCTACAACATACTCACTATGATAATGTGAACGCTGATTATTGTCGCTGATTATTGACAGAACAAATCCAATTGACCCTAAAATTTCAGTACAATATCATCTAAAATCATTAAAACATGACTCATTTTAAAAAAAAAAAAAGAAGCAAAAGCTTGTCTGATAATATGGCAGACAGCAACATTAGCTAAAGAAGGATTAGTAAGATTTAACAAACACACCATAAAACAGCCATTTATGTATCTGTGACCGATAGACCCAAGAGAATTCGGCTACATTATTTCCATGACTAGATTACAATACATTTTTGACAGAAAATCTTTTTTCTCTCAGTTCAGTGATTTTGTGCAGTTGTTAAACTGCAGCTAAGCTCTATTGATTTTGTTTCTCAGCACATAAATATCGGCATTCGCCATGACTTTTCATTTTAACACTCGCTCAATGACCTTAAACTTTTCCTGTCAGCAAAAATATGTCTTGCAAGCAAACACACGTGACATAGCATTCATCAAGCTGTTTAAAATAACCTCTTTGGCTTGTTCACAGTGTGTAATTTTTGCTTAAAGTTACAGCTATAGATTTCAGTGAGTGTGACATAAACTACACTCTAAAAAGTGCTGGGTTATTTCTGTGAACACACTATTGGGTTAATTGTGCTGGGTCAAAATTCTGGGTTGTTTGAGGTACTGTAAACACACAGTTGGGTTATTTTAACCCAACCGGTTTGTTTATTTTTCCACTTCATCGAACACTGAATTCTTCACTCGTTTTCTCGTCAGCACCGGAATTGAACACCGGCAGCGCTTGTCAAAGCAGTGTATCGATTCTTCCGGTTATGTATATTTTTCAATATGCTGTAATCACTAACCTGGTGAAAAAACCAGCATATGCTAGTAGGTATGTTTTGATGCTGGGATGCTGGTTAGGTATGTTTTGATGCTGGTTTAAGCTGGTCCTTTGCTGGTTTATGCTGGTCCACACCAGGGTAGTTGAATAAAAGCCTGTTAAAATGAGCATCTGCAGGTTGATTTCAAAATCCGGACATTTTCAGAGACGGGCGAAGAAATATTCTGATGATTACTGTGCACATCATTTTCCAAACGCAACGGTACTTGTAGTTTTAATCCAATACCAATCATAAACATGCGTGATTTCACCACACTGCGTCAGTGCGTGCAGTGTGTGTGAGACCTGATGAATAAAATCAGAATCAACATATTTATTTATTTATTTGTATTAAATTTTAGTCTTTATTCTGTCATTTTTCATTCACAGTCATTTCACTGTATGTAATTCACGTTTATGCCAAAATTCTTAAATAATACTCAAATCACGCTGTCAAAGCGTTATACTGTCTAAGATTAATTAGCTAAAATGTTCAACATTGTTATTTCTTTAAGGCAACGCCCGTGCATTCATTCATCTATTTTAATACCGCTCTTACGAAAATTAACCATGGCAGGCCTATGTGTAGTAAAACAATGGCAATACAATTGGAAATGGTTACTACATTTACTATAGTAAATCCATGGTCAATTTAGTAAGGGTGTTTATTTAAAATGCATTTTAATGTAAACAGGTATAAAATATGATGAGACTGACAAATTTGATAAAAAATATGATAAGACATTGTTAATGAGAAGACGAAATTGACTGCAGCAGGTTAAATTTATTTATTATTCAGAATGCACATTTGGAAGAGAAATATATTAATAGGAACATTTCAGCAGGTGATATGAGATGTAGGAGTAAACATCCTCAGTTTCGAAATGCATACTCCACGCGTAATATTTTAGAAGGACCTTAATTCATCCCACGCATCTCATCCGTGTTGTGTCAGGAAATCGTGAAAACTGAGTCAGTGTGTCATTGTTTAGAATAAAAGCAGCCAAACACAGTGCAGTAACACCAGCGAAAGAGAGGATTCTCCCATTAGTTTTCATTGCGTTGCGATGGGACCGGAAGTGGTGATACACTGCTTCGCTTACCGGATATAGGAAGTGAGATAAGCGTCCATTGATACAAAGCTTCGAAAAGACTCGTTTCTTCCAAGGGGTGCAACTCTGACCGGAAAATTAACTGGATTAAGTATTGTTTATCTAATAATGAGTTACCCTGGTTTTGGATTCCTAACCTAATTTTCAAATGTTGTGGTGGCCTTAAATTTATATTGTCCTGTAACTTTAAGTGTAATAAATTACCTACTCTCAAATTTTCATAAACAAGCCCTAGAATCCTGGAAGACTGCTTTTAAACACAACTTCTCCCCGCACACGTGTATTATTTGAAACAATGAAAATATATTTTCTGGTAACAAATCACTTTTTTTCATTGAATGGGTGAATCAAAATATTTTTTTGTTTCTGATTTATTCAATGCTCAAGGGGACGTTCTTTTCTTTCCTGATTTTGTGTCATTAAAAAGTGCAACAATCTCAGTAAGAGATTTTAATAAGATGATTAAAAGTATACCTGTCACTTTGAAAACTTTGTTTAAAGCTCATTTATGTTATGACTGTACAAACAATCATTTTCCTACACTTGCATTCAATGGAGTTCATGTATTAGATAAAAAATGCAATAACTTTTTTATCAGAAATGCTCTTTCTTCAACTCCAGGATGTCCCTCAAAAGCACAGTCTAAATGGAGAATATGTTTTCCGGACTCTGATTTGAAAAACGTATGGACCTTTCCTCACAGTCTTTTTATTCCAAGTAAAATTAAAGAACTCCATTTCAAAATTGTTCATGGATACTACCCTTGTAATCTATTATTGAACAGGTTCTCTGAAAATATATCTTCTTTGTGTTCATTTTGTAATACTGATGAAGAATCTGTTTTACATCTGTTTATTCTCCAAGTCTTTTTGGTCAAGAGTTACCATATTAATATCTTTTTGTTGAAACAAAATGATAGAAATGACAGAACCTATATTTTTTTGTCTGACTTTCATTCTAAAGACAGTAATCTTGTCCATACTGTATTATTGCTTTGTCTTCTGGGTAAATTTCAACTTCATAAAGCCAGAACCATTATTTGTAAACCTAACTTTAGATTGTTTTCATCTGATTTAAAGTCTTTTTTTTGCCTCTTTTTGTGTCCAAACCATAGGCTTCTAAAACTTTTAAAATCATTGAGTCAGTTGTACAACATCTTTGAGGTTTTTTTTCCTTTCCCCTTCAGTATGTATAGTATATTGTTGTTTTGTGAAGCTCTCATAACTGCATGTGATGCTGTCCGTATGCCCCGTGTTACATCTTCATTATTGTAATATTTGAATTTGCAATAAAAAAAAAAACTCCGACCGGAAACTAACAATGAAATGAATTGCTCTAGCTATTAAACTGTGTTTTATAACGTCTACACCTACCCCAACCATAACCATAGCCCTTACTATAATAATAAAAAAAAAGTATTATTGTTGTACAGTGTGACAAAAATAACGTTAGATTTATGTGCGCATGCCCAGTAGCAAGAGCTGTATTCTTCCTAGCCAACACTAGCTACAAGGTCACGCGGTGACGTATCGATCTGCTATTGGTCACACGGTTTCACGTGATACGAATTGGCAGGTCACAGTTCAGGAAGCTATAACTGTGCAGTGCAGCGAAACGCCAAACTTTTGCACGGGTTTGCTTTTCTGAATGGAAGTCAGTGGGACGAAAAGTAGTATGGACTGGGAGACTCTCCTCTCCACCGCACGCTACACGATGATTATAGAGAAGAGAAGAAATACGCCCGAATCAACGCTGCAAACGAGCGATTAAGCGATGTGGCTACTGCCATGAGTACACAAAGCCATGTGCAGTGAGTGTCTACTAGAGACTAGCAACTCACGGATTCGCGGATTTGATGGAAGAAGAGTCAGCCGCTCCTGTCTTGTGGTGAGTGAGAAAATGTAACGTTAAACAACAACCGCAACAAAAGTAGTAACGTTAGTAGTGGTAACCTTAATTAAATTGCCTGACCAAATACCGACATAACCTGAAGGCCTAAATTAGGTTTAAAACACAGTAAATAACGCTGTTTGACAATTTTCAAATAAAAAAACTAGTGTGATGCAAAATAAAAAAAAAACATTTTGAATAACACCGTTTATGGGATAATGAGCGCCGCTACTGACTAAAATGCAAAATAAAAAAAAAAATTAAGTTGCGCCATTCAGGGGATAATGAGTGCGGCAGCTGACTGCGCTCTCTGTCGTACAACACCGTTTAGGGCAGAACTGGGCAAGCTCTATCCTGGAGGGCCGGTGTCCCTGCAGAGTTTAACTCCAACCCTGATAAAACTCACCAGTTTGTAGCTTTCTAGTAAACCTGAAGACACTGATTAGCTTGTTCAGGTGAGTTTTATCAGGGTTGGAGCTAAACTCTGCAGAGACACTGACCCTCCAGGACCGAGTTTGCCCAGTTCTGGCCTAAACGGTGTTGTACAACAGAGAGCGCTGTCAGTTGCGGCACTCACTATCCCCTAAACGGCGTAACTTAAATGAATTTTCGATAATGAGTGCCACAACTGACGTCGCTTTCTGTCATTTAAAATGCTGCAAATAACACTGTTTGACAATTTTCAAATAAGGAATCTAGTAAAATCCAAAAGAAAAAAATAAATGTAAGTTACGCCATTTAGGGGATAATGAGTGCTGCAACTGATGTCGCTTTCTGTCATTTAAAATGCCGTAAATAACGCAGTTTGACAATTTTTAAATAAAACTAGTAAAATACAAAATAAAAAAAATTCATTTAATTTTAGCTGTTAGGGGATAATGAGTGCTGCAACTGACAGCGCTCTCCGTCGTACAACACCGTTTAGGGCAGAACTGGGCAAGCTCTATCCTGGAGGGCCAGTGTCCCTGCAGAGTTTAACTCCAACCCTGATAAAACTCACCAGTTTGTAGCTTTCTAGTAAACCTGAAGACACTGATTGGCTTGTTCAGGTGAGTTTTATCAGGGTTGGAGCTAAACTCTGCAGGGACACCGGCCCTCCAGGATAGAGCTTGCCCAGTTATGCCCTAAACGGTGTTGTACAACGGAGAGCGCAGTCAGTTGCAACACTCATTATCCCCTAAACGACGTAACTTAAAAGTTCTGAATTTTCGGAGGCAATGAGCGCCTCTAACTGACGTCGCTTTGTCATTTTAAAATGCCGCAAAATACGCCGTTTGACAATTTTCAAATAAGGAATCTAGTAAAATGCAAAATAAAAAAATAAATGTAAGTTACGCCATTTAGGGGATAATGAGTGCCGCAACTGACGTCGCTTTCTGTTGTTTAAATGCCGTAAATAACGCAGTTTGACGATTTTTAAATAAAACTAGTAAAATACAAAATAAAAAAATTCATTTAAGTTGCGCCTTTTAGGGGATAAGGAGTGCCGCAACTGACAGCACTCTCTGTCGTACAACACCGTTTAGGGCAGTACTGAACAAGCTCTATCCTGGAGGGCCGGTGTCCCTGCAGAGTTTAACTCCAACCCTGATAAAACTCACCAGTTTGTAGCTTTCTAGTAAACCTGAAGACACTGATTAGCTTGTTCAGGTGAGTTTTATCAGGGTTGGAGCTAAACACTGCAGAGACACTGGTCCTCCAGGATAGACCTTGCCCAGTTCTGCCCTAAACGGTGTTGTACGACAGAGAGCGCTGTCAGTTGCGCCACTCATTATCCCCTAAACGGTGTAACTTAAATGAATTTTCGATAATGAGTGCCGCAACTGACGTAGCTTTCTGTCATTTAAAATGCCGCAAAATACAGCGTTTGACAATTTTCAAATAAGGAATCTAGTAAAATGCAAAATAAAAAAATAAATGCAAGTTATGCCATTTAGGGGATAATGAGTGCCGCAACTGACGTCACTTTCTGTCGTTTAAATGCTGTAAATAACGCAGTTTGACAATTTTTAAATAAAACTAGTAAAATGCAAAATAAAAAAATTCATTTAAGTTGCGCCGTTTAGGGGATAATGAGTGCTGCAACTGACAGCGCTCTCTGTCGTACAACACCGTTTAGGGCAGAACTGAACAAGGTCTATCCTGGAGGACTGGTGTCCCTGCAGAGTTTAACTCCAACCCTGATAAAACTTACCAGTTTGTAGCTTTCTAGTAAACCTGAAGACACTGATTAGCTTGTTCAGGTGAGTTTTATCAGGGTTGGAGCTGAACTCTGCAGGGACACCGGTCCTCCAGGATAGAACTTGTCCAGTTCTGCCCCAAATGATGTTGTACTACAGAGAGCGCTGTCAGTTGTGGCACTCATTATCCTCTAAACGGCGTAACTTAAATGAATTTTCGATAATGAGTGCCTTAACTGACGTCGCTTTCTGTCATTTAAAATGCCGCAAATAATGCCGTTTGACAATTTTCAAATAAGGAATCTAGTAAAGTGCAAAATAAAACAATAAATAAATTTGTTACGCCGTTTAGGGGATAATGAGTGCTGCAACTGACGCCGCTTTCTCGTTTAAAATGTCGTAAATAAAGCAGTTTGACAATTTAAAAAAAAAAACATTTAAGTTACATCGTTTAGGGCAGGCCTGGGCAGAATCGGTCCTGGAGGGCCGGTGTCCCTGCAGAGTTTAGCTTCACCCTGATTAAACACACCTGAACAAGCTAATCAGTGTCTTCAGGTTTACTAGAAAGTTACAAACAGGTGAGTTTTATCAGGGTTGGTGCTAAACTCTGCAGGGACACTGGCCCTCCAAGATAGAGCTTGCCCAGGTCTGGTTTAGGGGATAATGAGTGCAGCAACTGACAGCGCTTTCTAACGTTTGACAGTTTTCAAATAATAAAAGTAAATTGCAAAAAAAAACAAATAAAGTTATTTTACACCATTTAGGGGGTAACGAGTGCCACAACTGACATCGCTTTCTGTTGTCTAAAATGCCGTAAATAACGCAGTTTGACAATTTTCAAATAATAAAACTAGTAAAATGCAAAAGAAAAAAATAAATAAATTTAAGTTACGCCATTTAGGGCAGGCCTGGGCAGACTCAGTCTTGGAGGGCCAGTGTCCCTGTAGAGTTTAGCTTCAACCCTGATTAAACACACCTGAACAAGCTAATCAGTGTCTTCAGGTTTACTAGAAAGTTACAAACAGGTGAGTTTTATCAGGGTTGGAGCTAAACTCTGCAGGGACACCGGCCTTCCAGGACCGAGTTTGCTCAGGTCTGGTTTAGGGGGATAATGAGTGCAGCAACTGATGGCGCTTTGACGTTTGACAATAAATTGACATTAAATAACGCCGTTTGACAATTTTCAAATAAAGAAACTAGTAAAATGCAAAATAAAAAAAAAATTAAAGTTGCGCTGTTTAGGGGATAATGAGCGCTGCAACTGACATCACTTTCTGTCATTTAAAATGCCGTAAATAATGTCATTTGACAATTAAAAAAAAAAAACTAGTAAAATGCGAAAGAAAAAAATATTTAAGTTACGCCATTTAGGGCAGGCCTGGGCAGACTCGGTCCTGGAGGGCCAGTGTCCCTGTAGAGTTTAGCTTCAACCCTGATTAAACACACCTGAACAAGCTAATCAGTGTCTTCAGGTTTACTAGAAAGTTACAAACAGGTGAGTTTTATCAGGGTTGGCACTAAACTCTGCAGGGACACCAGCCCTCCAGGACTGAGTTTGCCCAGGTCTGGTTTAGGGATAATGAGTGCAGCAACTGATGTCGCTTTCTGACGTTTGACGATAAATTGACATTAAATAACACCGTTTGACAATTTTCAAATAAAGAAACTAGTAAAATCCAAAATAAATAAAATTAAAGTTACGCTGTTTGGGGGATAATGAGCGCCACAGCTGACGTCGCTTTCTGTCATTTAAAATGCCGTAAATAACGTAATTTGACAATTAAAAAAACTAGTAAAATGCGGAAGAAAAAAATAAATATATTTAAGTTACGCCGTTTAGGGCAGGCCTGGCCGGACTCGGTCCTGGAGGGCCGATGTCCTTGCAGTGTTTAGCTCTAACCCTGATTAAACACACCTGAACAAGCTAATCAGTGTCTTCAGGTTTACTAGAAAGTTACAAACAGATGAGTTTTATCAGGGTTGGCGCTAAACTCTGCAGGGCGGCTCCAGGAACAGGTCTGCAGCTGACGTTTGACAATAAATTGACATTAAATAATGCCGTTTGACACTTTCAAATAATAAAAGTAAAATGCAAAAGAAAAAAATAAATAGTGACGTTTGACAATAAATTGACATTAAATAACGCCGTTTGACAATTTTCAAATAATAAAACTAGTAAAATGCAAAATAAAAAAAATAAATAAATAAATAAACTTAATTTACGCCGTTTAGGGGATAATGAGCGCCACAACTAATGCCGTTTTCTGCCGTTTAAAGCACCGTAAATAATGCCGTTTGACAATTTTCAAAACAGAAAACTAGTAATATGCAAAATGAATAAACTAATTTAAATTAAATTACACCATTTTGACAATTTTGAAATAAAAAATGTAGTCATATGAAAAATAAACAAATTAAAAAAAAAATTGATGGATTTGCTTCTGTAGTCAATTTCTCATGGGATTGCTGTCTTGGATGGTGGTGGTGGTGGATAACGTTAGGTGGTGAGTGCTGTCCCATCACACCATATCTATGGGAATGAGCCAAGGCATCAGGTGGTGTGACTGTCTCACTCGCCCAACGTTCACCTGAAGCACTCTTACCATAGCGAGACGCTGCTCTAAATTCTCGCACTGTCAGTGAGAGATCAGTAGTGAGGCATCGCTCGGTGGGTGACGGATGGTGTCAAAGACAGCTTCTCGTGAGATTGTTGACTACAAAAATAGCCCTGGCTTACGCCTCAGAGGGCTTGCAATGCCCTATAAGTGTAAGGGCCCACTCCACAAACATGCAGCTTTTCACTTTACAAGATGTTAAATGATGTGGAGTCGTGTAAATTACTTACGGATTATTTTGATGTTTCTATTAGCTGTTTGAACTCCCAATCTGGCGACACCCATTCACTGCAGAGGATCCATTGGAGGGCAAGTGATATAATGCTAAATTTCTACAAATCTGTTGTGTTGAAGAGACAAGCTCATCTACAATCTGGACAGCTTGCAAGGTGAGTAAATTTCAAATACACAGGCCAGATTTGGAACGCCTGTCATTCATGAAGTCCTACACGTTGGCCGGATGTTCATTGAATGGCTAATTCAATTATGCTGTCAGCTTTCAAGAAGGATGTAGAGAATCTTGGCCCACTTTTACACATTTTACCACCCATTCCACAGATTACTGTAGATTTTAAATTGGCATGCTTTTGTATATGATGAAAGATCACTAACTAATTTTGCAAATAGTTGCATACATTTGCATCAGAAAAATCTTTAGTGGAAGGGGATTGTGGCCTCCAAAAGCTTCGAAATACTTCAAAAATTCCCTGGAAATAGTACTTTTAGACACATTTAGACTTATGAGATATACACAACCAATCAAAAGTTTTTGAACAGTAAGATTTTTAATGTTTTTTAAAGAAGTCTCTTCTGCTTACAAAGCCTGCATTTATTTTATCCAAATTACAGCAAAACAGTTACATTTTGAAATATATTTAATATTTGAAATAACTGTTTTCGATTTGTGTATTTTAAAAATCTAATTATTCCTTTGATCAAAGCTAAATTTTCAGCATCATTACTCCAGTCTTCAGTGTCACACGATCCTTTAGAAATCATTCTAATATGCTGATTTCAAGAAACATTTATTATTATTATCAATATTTAAAAGAAAGATCCAACGATCAGCATTTATCTGAAATAAAAATCTTTTGTAACCTTATACACTATACCATTCAAAAGCTTGGAGTCTTGTATTTTTTTTAGGGGAAGAAATAATGGGAATTAATTATTTTATTTAGCAAGGATGCTTTAAATTAATCAAAAGTGATGATAAAGACATTTGTAATGTTACAAAGATTTATTTATTTCAGATTAGGAGTTGGGTGCATTAACAGAGCGTGCCATCGTCCATCGCCGATGGCCGATAGACATCACGATGCTGAGCTGGCATCACGATCCTCCGCTCCGCCCCGCCCCGCCCCCGCCGCAGCAGCAACCCGCTAGCGAAAAACACACACTTAATCACACTATATAGCCAAATGAAATGCATGCTTTCAATTTCCGCATCTTTACTTATTTTATTATTATTATTATGAGGAAATAATAACAAGGAAGTTGTTAGCGATCACAATACAAATTACAGTGAACTCCAAACGAATTACACGAACTAGTTCGTTTACATTAATAAATGAGGCATACAAAAACAGCAGAAAAAAATCAAAATAATGTTAATTAAATTAGATTAAATAAACTACACCAAATATGCCTTTTTCATGGTTTTACCATAACGAACAGAGCTTGGAACAAAAAACAAGTTTAAATATGAAGGTTTCTGGACAGAAATACTAACATGTTCACCTTTTCTGGCTTTAACACCACTTCAGACGTGTCTCGTGGCTGTCCTCTTTCATCCGGCCTAAAGCCAAAGTATTGCCAGATATGTGAATTTGCACCTTTTTTACCAACCAAGTTTGTCGACGCCATTATAACGACACAGATGACTGTGCCTATTCATGCCAGAGTCCCGCGGAAAAAGTGATTGACAGGTGGTAATTTGTGTGTAACTTATCTTTATTTATTTATGGTTTGGTTATGGGTAAAACAAAGACCATGCGGGTCAGGTAGTGGAAACGGTAGGCTACAATTAATTAATTCGTTATGAATTCATTATTTAACAACAACCCCCCCCCCCGAGTGCGAGAATTTGTTGTGGTGCGACTTGTTTTAATTTCTTTACAAAACTTTTCGATAGCCAAACTACTGCCCAGACTGCTGTGAGCTGATACAGTGACAGTTTCGCCGTTTTCTCCAACATTACACAACTAATTAAACTCGATCTGTACATTTTTAACTTTAACGCAGATTTTAGATATTAGCCGTCGATCACTCCCTGTCACTGACACTGCGCTCCGCTGAAACTCGGAACCGGCCGTTTTTTTTCTCTCTCTCTCAACCAACCTCTGTTCCGGATTTGTACAAACTACATTGAAATTAGGGGTGTGTCATATTACGATTTTCGATTGTGGACAATTAAAATGTCTTCACAATCTGCTTTTTAAGTAATATACTATATTTCGTGCTACAGCGCACATTCTGTCAGACGCAGTTCTGGCGCCTCCGTTTCAATATACTGTACAACGCGGCATACATTCACATCAAATGATAACTCAGCTTCAGAGTTTCACTCACGCAGGGGCGTAATTTCCACTGGGGACACAATTTTAAAACCTTAATTTTCCAATTATCGAGTTAAATTCATTAATGTCTTGGTATTGTGAATGCACTTCGTAGCGTAATCAGCTGAAGTTTAAATACCATCGCTAGTAAAACGTAAAACCAAAGTACGCCAAGGCATCCAAAGCAATTTTAATAATTCCCCATCATTATAGATAATACCCTTCCAACCTCATTTACGACGACGATGCTATCATTCATCGCGATGTTTCATACATTACATTGTCGCATTTACGCCAAATTGGTCGAGATCGCCCAACCCTATTTCAGATAAATGCTGTTCTTCTGAACTTTCTATTCAAAGCAACCTAAAAAAAATTATACTCAGCTGTTAACATAATAATAATGATAATAATAATAAAAAATGTTTTTTGAGCAGCAAATCAGAATATTACAATGCTTTCTGAAGGATCATGTGACTGGAGTAATGATGCTAAAAATGTAGCTTTGAAATCACAAGAATGAATTGCATTTTAAAATGTATTCAAATAGAAAACCGTTATTTTAAATAGTAAAAATATTTCAGAATTTTACTGTTTTTGCTGTACTTTGGATCAAATAAATGCAGGCTTGGTGAACAAAAGACACTTCTGTAAAAAACATTTCAAAATCTTACGGTTCAAAAACTTATGACTAGTGGTGTACAGTTTTATATATATTGCGATTTTATTTTATTAAGATTCTGCTTGTTTTTTTTTTTTCTCCTAATTAACTTTTTTTATATTGATATTTAATGGCTAAATGCTGCTTTAACATGTTTTGTAGAGTGCGGAAGAATATGGCCTGATATGGATCACCTCAGATTTAATATCTGTGGCGATTGTCATCGGCATCTTCATTTTTCAGAAATAAGTGCGTCTCTTTTATGTCCTTCAAGTTGTTTCTTAATGCTTTTTAATAGTGGAATCTATTTTGCTGTGTCAGTAGTGGCTTTAATCTTCAACATGACTATTTCTGTGCTCGCACACATTTGCACGAAAGCAGTCCTTGGCGTTAATGTTAGGTTGTTTTGTAGTTAGCACGCTTGCCATATCTCTGCTCGGCGGCCGGGCGCTTTTGAACTGATGGCTCTGCTCTTTTCTACTTTGCAATCTCTACTTTCCATTTTCTCTCTGTCCTGTGCTCTTTGCATGCGCCTTTCCTCCGCTGCTCGCTGAAATTGCTCAGCTATCACCTGATCAGGTAATGAGGATGAGTATTTTAGGGTCTTGATTTGTTCTGTTTCTCATGTCTGTGTGTATTTTTCGTTCCAGTAATTATCATTCTTAGTGCTTTTACTTTAGTGTTGCTCTTTAATCCTTTTAAGTGTTCTCAGTCACTTTATCTCATTAAATATTCCAAGATCCAATACTTAATGAGCAGAACTTTGTGGCACTTTCAAAGCCTCAGAAGTGTGTTTTGTTGACTGTATGTTGTCATGTTTTTTTCCTCAGGTGGAAGATGAGTGGTATGCGCAGCTACATCCCTGAGCAGATCATGCTAAGCGCTGTAGTACGTCGGCCGAGTCGTGACGTCAACCTCATGAAGGAGAAACTGATCTTCTCAGGTGAGACGGAGCACACAGCTGTGTGGAGATAAAGCCTGGTTAATGGACCCTTATCGCACTGGAATTGAACACTGGAAGTGCTTGTTGAAGCAGTGTATCGATTCTTCCGGTTATATATATTTTTCAATATGCTGTAATCACTAGTTGAATTAAAGCCTGTTAAAATGAGCATCTGCAGGATGATTTCAAACTCCGGACATTTTCAGAGACAGGTGAAGAAATATTCTGATGATTACTGTGCACAGAATTTTCCAAACGCAATGGAACTTGTAGTTTTAATCCAACGTACCGATCTGAGAAACCCATGGCTCGTAAACATTTGTGATTTTACCACACTGCGTCAATGCTGCAGTGTGTGTGAGACCTGATGAATAAGATCAGAATCAACATATTTATTCATTTGTATTAAATTTTAGTCTTTATTCTGTCATTTTTCATTTACAGTCATTTCACTTAATTCACATGTTTATCCCAAAATTCTTAATTAATACTCAAATCACTCTGTCAACGCGATATACTGTCTAGATTAATTAGCTAAAATGTTCAACATTGTTATTTCTTTAAGGCAACGTCCGTGTATTCATTCATCTATTTTAATACCGCTCTTATGAAAATTAACCATGGTATGTGTAGTAAAACTATGGCAATACAAATGGAAATCAGTCTGCGGAAAAAATAAAATAAAATATAACATGGTTACTACATTAACTATAGTAACTATTACTATTAATAACCTAACCCTAAATCCATGGTTAATTTTGTAGGGGTGTTTATTTAAAATGTATTTTAATCTAAACGGATATAAAATATGATGAGAAAAACATTGTTAATGAGAAGACGAAATTGACTGCAGCAGGTTAAATTTACTTATTATTCAGAATGCACATTTGGAAGAGAAATATATTAATAGGAACATTTCAGCAGGTGATATGAGCTGTAGGCGTAAACATCCTCAGTTTCGAAATGCATACTCCACGCGAACGTGCTCCCGCGTAATATTTTAGAAGGTCCTTAATTCATCCCACGCATCTCATCTGTGTTGTGTCAGGAAATCGTGAAAACTGAGGCAGTGTGTCATTGTTTAGAATAAAAGCAGCCAAACACACTGCAGTAACACCGGCGAAAGAGAGGATTCTCCCATTAGTTTGCGTTGCGATTGCGCTGCGATTGGGTCATCATTTACCTTTATTTTTTTAATAAGTTGTGGTTTAAAGCACAGTGATTTCACTGGTTAATGCAATATTTGGTATGTTTCTGTGCGGAGTTAGCGTTTTATTCTGTGAATGATTAACGAACGTTAAGTAGCAGCCTATAGTTGAGGTACTTTTTTGCCTCAACAATTGCTTTATTGTTAAATAAAAGTTGCGTGTGTGCACGTGCAAAGTTTTATTTATATACAGTACAAATGTCCCTTTTTTTTTAACGCTTCATGTCAGGGGAGGCTCTGATAAAGAGAAAACCTGACCAATTTAATCAGAACCTGCAGAGAATCGCGTTCAGACGTCAGTAAGTTATTCTTTTCAGCGTGTATTTGCATTTAGTATACGCCTACCCACTTCTCCAGGCACCACAACACCACTGTTTATGAGGTCCTTTTACTCTTCCTCTATTTTAGTGAATGCTTGTGTTGCTTTACAAACTAAGAGACCAGTATAAAAATTAAATGGGTATGCTGTCTGATTTTTTTATTTTTTTAATTTTTTTTTTTTTTGAACAGTGTCAATTCTGCCCTTCAGATTGGAGACTGATTGACATAAACGCAGTTCAGTGGTGAGATGCTAGCTTAGGTTGTCTTTGCAAACCGTTCCGTATAATATCGTGTCATAATTAAGACATCAAAGCAGTGGTCCACTTTAAAATCATAGCATGCAAGAGCACCGTGTTTGACAAACGCTCCAGTGCATACAGTATTTGTGTTCTAACTCTGAAGATCGACAAAGTTTTACAACAATTCAATCAAACTGGTTTAATTTGGCACTGCTGCACAAAACGTTAAAACGCTTAATGTAGATCTCGCGATATTAAAATGCTTGAAGCTTTCTCGCGATATCAGCATAATCAGTCTTTGTCAGGTCACGTCACACTCACGAGAATCGAATTGCATTTTGGGTATCGCGGCCATTTGTAAGGTATTAAAGCCGAGGTGTTCTGTAGTTGCAGAATTGGTCTTTTGATTTGCTTCAAAATTGTATGTTTTTGTTGTGTTAAAGTCAGCGGTGGTAAATTACACGATAGAAAAGGTTAAAAACTGACCACGAGGAAAGATATTTTAGGTCTCACACTTGAAAGAAACAGACAACATGCAGCGGAAATAACCAAGAAGCGTCGGATGGCCTGCATAGCAGCGGTGATGCGCAAAATCATCATATTTGCCCTCAACGTTTTCATAAAGGTAAGCGTGTTTTTTTTTTTTTGGTTTTTTTTTTATATGTATTTTTGTATTTCATATAGGTTGGTGTGACTAAACTGTAAAAAAAAAACAAAAAAATAAACACTTTGCAGCCAGCTGAGATGATGACCCACCAGGCTGGAGGAGATGGTCGACTTCACAAGACACCACTCAATGCCACAGACTGTGTGTACACACAAGAAATCTGACTGCTTTTCATGTCAGACATGAGGGAAATTCTCACTTCATTTTAAATACTTCTGTTAACTTCATGCACCTCAGACTGAATCTGCCTCCACAAACGCTGTTTTATATAACTGTTACAGGCACAAAATTATTCCCTCATTAGTTTGTGGTGTCCTTTGAACACAGTATAGCAATGATTGACTGCTTTGAGATTTTCACAGAGAAACCATTCAGTGTAAAAGTGTGTGCCAGAAAGTGTTCTACCTACAAACTATTAATTATTTGACAGATCATCTAGCACTTATAAGAATCCATGTAGAAAGGGTCATCAGAAATGTTTGGCAGAAGCATTAAATCATCATCACATTATTATTAATATTATTAATTTTATTATTTATTTTCATTTTATTATTATTCAACTTTCTTTGTAGTACTTGCACTGTGTCCACTTAGCAGTATGTTGATGTTCATCATGCTTGTCATGCTATGTCAATCTATAGAAACAAAATTCAACTGTATTTGATACATCAACTGGTAAAAACAATGGTATAGTAACGCTTAACTAGTTTCTTATTAGTTTGTGTATTGGCTGTTAATTAGTACTTATAAAGCACATACTGATGCCTTATTCTGCATGAGCATATTCTACATCCCTGAATCCCACCCCATACCTAAACTTAACCTGCAGTAGTTGAATGGGTGTGGGGATTCATTTGCATTAATACCATTATAATTTTTATTTATTTTTATTACAATTTCAAGGAATGAAGAAATTTTCATATGAAAGTGTTTCAATGTGTTGTTTTGATTGAGATAAGTTTCACAGTTTGCACTGTATTATTCTTATGGTTTAGATGTTAAAGGGGAGAGTGCTTTCAAAGTCCTGCCCATTCTGGAGGAAGGGTCCACAGAACCACAACCACAGAATTCTGGAAGCCATTCATTGACATACAAACCTGTAAGTTTTGTTTTACTTTTTCTATATATATATATATATATATATATAATGAATTTTTGGAAATGGAAACTGATATTTCCCACTGACACACTACAGCAAAAAATAGAAATCACTGACTTAAAACAATTGTTTAGCTGGTGAAAATACTGGTGTTCCAATCATTTTGGCCACCACTGTATGAAGTGTACAGATGTAAAAGACTAAAAATGTGCAGTTTGAAATTTTCTTCTAAAATGAGATTTTTTTTTCAGGCCCAAGTGTCGTCAAGACTAAGTGTCGTATATTTAACAGGTGGGACACTTTGTTTGGCTTAGTTTTAATAGCACAATGTTTGGAAAGGTTCTCATGTGGTAATTAATTTTTGAGTGTTCTGCTGCTGCAGTGTTGACAAAGAATCGGAATCTACAGTGACTAGTTTACACAGTTTTGTGTTTTATATTAACTGATCTACTAAAGTTGTTGTTTTATGTGTCTGTAATGGTTGGATAAAATGTGTGACAGCTGCACCTATTTGAAAATTGTTTTAAAAAGAAATAAAACTGATGAAAATTGATGTTTACAGTTGCTTTTTTACAGTTTTTTTTCTAACTGTATTGCAGAAAAGCAATAATAATTTTACATTCTTTTGTGATTATTTATTATTATTGGTAAATATAAAGGTAGCAAGGCAATAAGACAACACATAACCCAATGATTAGGTTATGTTTAACCCAGCAACACCGTTAACCTGACCCACTGGTTGGGTCAAATAAACAACCCAGCATTCTGGGTCAAATGGTTAAACCCAGCACTTGGGTCAAAACAACCCAACGCGTGTTCTGTCCCATAGTTGTAAAATGTGGTTTGATTTTCCCCTCCTGTTTGTGAATTATTCATTCATGCATATTTCTACTTTAACACCTTATCGCATTTTTTGGATGAGATTGTTGGTGGCTTGTTTTTGTAATTTAACAGTCATAATTCCAGCCACTGCTGTCAGTAGCCTCAGGCTTAAACAACACACTATCTGTTAACTATCAGGTCTTTTTCGGTCTGCCGCATTGATCTGTCTGGTTGCGATTGCAACATGTATTGTCCTTTAACCTCGAGCCGCAGCTAGCTGTGATCATTTGCGTGGATAATGCTAGTGGGAAAAAAAGCAGGTCACAGAACTGTGCATCAATAACAGCAGGGATCAGCGTCTTTTCTGGTGCGGACAGCATGTGGAGCGAAAGCTGTCTTAAAGTGTTTTCAGACTAGATAAAATCCAGCCCCAATGATTTTCCCTCCTTCAGACTCGGCCGTTATTGTGTGGCTTCGTGAGGCAATTTAGGGGTCTGGGTCCTGTTGTGACAGAAGCACGGATGGCGCAGCCATGAATGATTTATCTGGAAAAGTTTTCTGGTTAAAATGTATTCAAAAATTAATTCCAGTGTTGGCTTACTATAGCTGCTACTTTTAGGGATAAACAATTTTTTGAAAAGAATAATTGAATAAAAAATAAATTAGAAAAATAAATGAATAAAATCTAAGATAAGTAAATAATAAATAATAAATGAATGTGTTTTTTTGTTTTGAGTAGCTAATTTTTTTCTACTTGTAAAACAACGTGAAAAATGTATAATGTATAATATAATGTAATATATATTATATATTATAATATATAAGAAGTCTCTTCTGCTCACCAAGCCTATATTTATTTTTTTCTATTTTAATATATTTTAAAATGTAATTTATTATTGTGATTTCAAAGCTGATTTTTTTTAGCATCATTACTCCAATCACATTATCCTTCAGAAATCATTCTAATATTCTGATTTGCTGCTTAAAAAACTATTATTATTATTATTATTATTATTATTATTATTATTATTATTATCCTGAAAACTGCTGAGTAGATTTTTTTTCAGGTTCCTTTGATAAATAGAATGTCCAGAAGAACAGCATTTATCTGAAATGGAAATCTTTTGTAACATTTAATCTATTTCTATAATTTATTGCCCCAAAAAGTAAATAAATAAATAATATATACTTTAAGTTTTTGGATGGTATACAGTAGTTTTGTATCGTTACAAAAGCTTTTTAATCTCAGATAAATGCTGATCTTTGGATCTTTCTATTTATCAAAGAATCCTGAAAAAAGTCAATTGTTTTAAATATCGATAGTAATAATGATAATACTAAAAGTTTCTCAAACAGAAAATCGGCATTAGAATGATTTCTGAAGGATCATGTGACACTGAAGACTGAAGTAATGATGCAGAAAATTTATCTTTGGTCACAGGAATAAATTAAAGAAAATTATTTCACAATATTACTGCTCTTGTTGTATTTTGTATCAAATAAATGCAGACTTGGTGAGCAGAAGAGAATTCTTTATCATTATTATTATTATTATTATTATTATTTTAACATGTAAATAAATATTCTATAAATACAAATAAGTAAACAATAAATTAATGTTATTTTTAATGGAGTACTTAATTTTTTTATGTTCCTGTGTAAAAGAAACGATACAGTATTATAAATCTATGTAAATAACTAGTAAGAATGTACTTCTGCAGTGCGTATAGGCAATCAGGAAATCGTAGCACGTAAAAATGTATTGCATTTATTCATGTTTTGTGCCTAGGGTTTCTGAAACCCCAAACAGAAGTAATGTAACAATTTTCATGCAGGAAGTTTGATGTG